>JAUUDZ010068659.1:0-10099 GCA_032361705.1 Panulirus versicolor
GTGTTGTGTGTGTGTGTGTGTGTGTGTGTGTGTGTGTGTGTGTGTGTGTGTGTGCGTCAGTAGGGAAAGGGTATATTTTTCTTGACTAACACAGACGTGTTTGGCTTTAGGAGGATCTAGATATATGTGTGGTTTCAGGGGAACTATGTGTCTGGCATCAGGGGGATCTATGTGTCTGGTTTCAGGGGATTTATGTGGTTAGTTTCAGGAGGATCTATAGGTCTGGTTTCAGGGGAACTATGTGCATGATTTCAGGAGATCTCTGTGTCTATTTTCAGAGGATATCTGTGTCTGGTTTTAGGGGATCTAAGTGTCTGGCTTCAGGGGGATCGACACAGGCTTGCTGTTTCCAATGATGACGTTCAAAATACTCTGTCACGGTTCGACTTTTTACCATGACACTGTCTCACTTCTCAGGTCGCAACATTAATCATTGGTCTTTTTTTTTGTATTTCTTATTAGCTCATGTACAGTTCCTCACGATGCAAACCGATTTGACTATATGTGAAATATCATCAACAAATGATATACATAAAAGAGACGAACATTGCATTCTAAATCGGATTGCATTACGGACACAACAGACAATCAACGCTACAAAGCAGTAAGCTCATAATACACTGATGTTCGGTCGCTTTCACCGCTGGATGATGTCGTGTGCAACGTGATTTCCTTGAGTTATGTGTGACCACTGGTTGTGATCACCATGTGTGTGTGTGTGTGTGTGTGTGTGTGTGTGTGTGTGTGTGTGTGTATTACGGGCAGAGAGTTCTACGTTCGTGAGGCCGTGTCCCTTAACTTAGTATATGTGCGTCATGTCTTGACTCCTACGTATGTAGGTACATACACTCACACATACATCCCAGTCTAAGTCAGGTACCTATTAATCGATCAGCTTCGAAGGAGGATGAACACCTTGGTTGGGTGTAGGCCGACTGCCGCGCCCAGATTTCGAACCCATGCGAGTCCGTAATTGACTCATAACGCTAACCACTACACAATAAGATACAATTTATAGCCAGTTTTTATAAGGTTTGAAGCACGTCTCCCCCGTGAGTTTACTGTATAATTTCCACACATAAAATAAAAGCTACCTTGGTGGTTCAAACTACCACGATCGCACGCCACATCAGAGGATTAAGTAACAACATCCACTCAATATAAACACATGAACAATGTTATTACGTTATACAACTTGTGTATGAAAAGAAACATTAAACAATTCGACTGTGGCATATCAATCGTGAACTCGAGTTGCCCCACGACTACAGTGTATGCAATACTCATCCTCAAAATTATATGCAAAGAAAACGATAATTGAAAAAAAAATATATGGACATAAATCATTCAAGGATGTAACTCAAAGTTGGCATGAACCCAGGGACCAGCAGGATGACCTCAGTACCAGTGTTACATCAGCCATGACCCCAGGGACCAGCAGGGTGACCTCAGTAAGTACTCAGGGTGAGGATGCCTCTCAGCATCATTTGTTCGAAGAAAGCCTTTGCTCTTCGCTACTACAGCGAGGGCTGGAACATCTGGGTCAATATCTGCCTCGGTGGAGTCCTTAGCAACTACTGAAGCCCCCGAAGGGAAGCCCAGACACAAAAGTGAAGTGCAGTTGTCATCACTCATCCTCGCTCAGCGCCGGCTCACCAAACAGGAAGGTAATTAATTGGGAGAAGAGGATGGGAGAGCAACCCCCTCATCTCATTTTGAGTACTGGATTAGCTCTCACAAGAGCACTGTTGGTTTACACCAAGCCTGAAGTTCCTCTTCGTACCCATCTAAGATATCTAACCTTCAGTCCCTTTCCTGTCATTCAACTTTATTCTCTAACCTTTCTTTCCGGCCTTACCCATTCCTGACGTGGCTCTGAAGGTATGAGATAATTTCTCTTGGCCTGAGGGTAATCTTTACTGTCATATCCTCAAGGACTCGTCGGGTACAAGGGTCATCACGAATTCAGTACGTCTTCACTAAAAGTACTGAGAAGTCAGTCAGGTCAATACAGCCAATACGGGTTATGGCCTCGACCTTCTGGTCTCTCGCTGGAACGATGATGACAACTCAGTCACTAGCAGTGTTGACAAGTAGAAGGTTGGCCTCGGGGTTGACTTTGTAGTGTCTTGGTCTTCAGGGTAAAGGTCACAGATGAAACGCACGAACATAAGCTTGGCACAAGCCAACAGGGAAGACGGAGCACTGCTTTAGTTTGCTTCAGGTGTGAGCCAACACAACACCTACACCATCCAACACCAAATACCCTCCAGCTATTTCTATGTATATCTTATTTGAAACTCGTCATAATCATTTGCTCCCTGACTTTTCCCCTTCCATGTTACCTTATCACCACAACCCCTCCCACGTGCTACTGTAAACAACAGCGTTTACTCTTATAAGCGCACTAATTGCAGTCATAAACAACGTAATGTTTGTATCAGTAAAATTCTTCTCTTATGTTTGTTTGTCCATAGGAAACGCTTACAAGTCTTTCACGTCCTCAAAACCTCATAAATACTTTCTCTTGTCTTTTCTTTTTCCGCTTCATAACTCTCCCTCTATTTCACTTAAGGCTCGGCCTTGATGTGGACTTTTGTCCGTGACTGGAGCCTTCAACATTAAATATATATATATCGGCACATGAACATGGTGACCGTCTCATCGAGATCTCGGACGAAATAAGCTGAGACATTAGTTTAATTCACTATTGCTCAACGAAAACGATCACATGAGTGAACCGAACAAAACACACTATAAACATTATCACCTACTATGCTACTACAAAAGGTGACATCCAAGTCTTACTGCAGGTTCACGATACATTCTGAAATGAGGAAGAACAATATATCATTCCCAACCCAAGATGAGTTGAGGAAGAGTGAGAACTGATGTTTGCGTGGTGGTCTGCTGCGGAACCAGGGACAGAGAACGCCACCTTGATGATGCTGTATCTGTGCGTCCTCTTCCTCCTCCGGCCAAGGAAACAACACCACCAACCCAGGAAGGGCAACACTCTCATACCTTCTGGTGACATACAACTCCAGGAATTTCCTATGTGTCAGCGGGAGGACGAGCGTCTCCTTGGAACTACGCGCGCATCTATCCAACGTCAACAAGAACTGCATTACATGTGAATGTTGCTCGTGTGTTCATCTCAACGTGGGTCACGGAAGGCCCCAGCATATCTGTCGCCATCTGTGGTAAAGGGTCGTTCCGGCCACAGTCCACCGTGGTCAAAGTCATCTTATCTGTCACCATCCGAGGGAGGGTTGTCCCTACCTCAGCCCACCTTGGGTCGTCGGCCTTACCTATCACCACCAGGGGAGGGAGTGCTGATCTACCGATAATTCACTCACCGCGGACACAGGTCTAATCTCCTGTTTGCCATCGTTGTGTCCACTCCCATAAACACATGGGAAACCCAGATAACAGAGGACCCGATGGTTTAGAATGAGGTCTTCTGCTAATCTTTCTAGGTAGAGGCAGGACAGTAAAGAAGAAGGCTCCTCCTCCCCACCCACAACTCCCTCCGACAAATAAGAAGGCAGAAAAAACAGCTACGAACACCGAGCAACAGAGGAAGAGTGTACTAATATAGACATTTTCATGGGAAGGAGTGAATAGAAAGCACATTTTACTTTAAGAAAGTCGTCGGATATTCTAAGGAAAAAAGGTATTTGGCCACTACGTCTGGAAAATAGGTTCACATACCTACACATTATACTCCTAACTGGTTTCTCATGGGCCATAATGTCTTCTTCACTATCAATTCGTGTAATTAAAAGCATCTGTCTGGACATGATTTAGATATTATGACTCTTCATTTTCACAATATCTGATGGTTCTTTATTTCAGTGTTATACAGATATGTTACCGAAGAATTTTCTGTAGCCAGGTTCATACCTTAACATTATAACTTATTCAACAGGAAAACATTATCGTATATCTGAAATCTCTTGTATTGAGAAATCTATATTACCTCTGAGTTTACGCTTCTTTACAGAAAAAGAAATCAGATCTGTAGGTCCTTCTCTCCATCTTGCTGACTGATGGAATGTTTTTTCCCCTTTCATCTGCATTTGTTCTAAGTTTCCAACGTCATCATGTTTGGCGGACACGAGTCAACAACAGATGAGTCAGGGAAGTGGTAGAGACCTGTCACTCTGGGGTAAGGTATGTACGTCTGACGTACCTCAATACCACACCAGAGGAACCACAGGTACTGCCAGGGTTCTGTCTCTAGTTTTGTCCATATTTCCCTCCATGGCCGCGGCTGGTGAGTCCCCCAGTCATCCTGTCCTTTCACAGCTTACTCGGTTCCCAGGCCCCTGGTTTAAAGCCTCCATGTCTTAACGTTTCGTCTGTCTTCGGTCGTTCAATTCTGCATTGTATATTCAGCAGGGAAACACACCCTCCTGTCCATCATACCCTGCTCGTGTGTAGTGTTCCTTCTTTGTTATTAGACCGGCCCTCGAATTCCCACCACAAATCATCGTTTGTGCGGATGATTTTGTGGCGGGAACTTGAGCGCTGGTTTGACGACAGGGAGAGAAGAATGCACCATCACCACACCCACAGGGAGAGTGAAGTAGGGTCACAGGGAGAGTGAAGTAGGGTCAGGGGAGGACGGAGAGGAGCGCGTTCCCTACAAGATAAGTAACATGTCACACTTGAGACCAGCGATACGACAAGATGGGAGGCTGTGTCTGAAGGCAAATGATTACGTCGTCCTCGTCTCTATGCTCCACTCCATACGCTGGGCGTCGCGATCCCTTCTATCCATTTCTCTCATCTCCTCTCTCTCACGCTCGTGTGCCGACCGTCAAGCCTACACAGTCCTGGCGGGGGCAGTACCCACAGGTGGACACGCACATTCACCCTGTACCGGGCCAGCGGCGGCGGCAGGATGTACGGTACCTGCCGTGTTTAACGTATCGCTGCACACCCGCCACATGTGGATCACCGCCCGCTATCGACCCCTGCCGCACTCTGCCCTAAGGAAGGCCTAAATCATCGTAATCCACACCCAGGATCCTCCCGGAAACACACGCCTACAATCACAGCTGAATTTCCTCTGCATTCCGGGGGATGAAAATGGTCGTGACCTTCCAGGAGACATCGGACGTCGTGCTGGACCAGAGCGTAAAGATGAGTGAAGGTCCGGGGAGCACCTGGCCGCCGGTGGGTGGTCACTTGCCGGAGGCGCATCAGTTACTCAGCTGCTCTACATGTCAGCCAAGCCCTTCAGCACGCCCACCCACCCCTCTCCAGCAGCCCTCTGGTACGCTGATCGAGCACATGGCGAGTCCATGCAGCACCCTTACTGAGTCCTGGCAGAGCCTTTTTTAGCCCCCTTCCTGAGCGTTTGTGAAGCCCTTTCGCACGCAGTACTCACCCCTATTTAGCACGCGACCTGAGCCCTTGAGGAGCTATCTAGCATGCCCACGGGAGCCTTCGTGGGACCTGCACGGGCGAGGCTGACTGACCTTTGCCAGCGGCAGGTGGTGGTGAGGGCGGAGGTTGAGCCAGTGACAGTTGACCAGAGGAATGGAATCTTGCCCGGGGGCAGAGGCAGCCGCTGGAGCACACGCGGAGTTCCGTGTTACCTGGGGTAATGATCTAACGGCGTGCTCACCGTGTGCTACCTGAGGAACACGGCCACCTGATGCTACTGGTACTGGCGATGCCTCATGACGGTTCCTGGCACAGTGGCGAGTGGGCACAGAGGGTTGTCAGACTGACTCGGTGCGACACAGAAGGTTTTCAGACTGACCTGTGACAGGCTGACTCGGTGCGGTACGGAAGGCTGTCAGACTCAGTTGACCCGGCAAAGAGGGTGTTATTCTGACTCGGTGTGGCACAGAAGGTAGATAGACTGAGTTGGTACGACACATAAGGTTAACAGACTGACTTGCTGCGGCACAGACGGGTTGTCGGACTGACGTGCCGAGGCAGAAAAGGTCAGACTGTAGTGGTGCGGCAACAGAAAGTTGTCAGACTGACTGAATGTGGAACAAAAGGTTGTTAGACTGATTCACTGCTGCACAGGAGGCCGTCAAACTGACTTTATGTACCACAGAAGGTTGTCAGGCTGACTCAGCGCAACAAAGAAGGTTGTCAAGCTGACAAAAAGTGGCCCAGAATGCTGTCAAATTGACTTGGTGTGGCAAAAAGGGGCATAAATTAGATGCGGAGTAGGGGACTAACACAAACTGACCTTGAACACAGTCAATTACAACTGCACAGATCAACATACTGTAGCGCACAAAGTGGTAAAGACTAAAACAGAGTGAAACACAAGCTAAAAAGCAGTTCGAAACTATGTCAAGTAGTACAGGCAAATATGGGGTGGCACTACAGACTAACATAGAGTGGCAGTAACGACTAAAATAAGGTTGCAGTACAGATTAACATAAAGTGGCTCTCAGTGACGTTCAGAGACACAAACAGACAATCATTACAACAGACAGTGATCATCGTTCGGGAAGACCTGACCTAGAATAATAAGAAATACAAAAAATGGGAGAGGCCGAGAAAGTGGTAAAGGCAGTACTAGAAAATGAGGTGCACTAACAGAGTCGCACATAAAAGTGACAGTTCTGACTCAAGTGGAAGATTAAAATAAAGGCTGACACAAGGTGGTGAAAAACGACACACTGTCGAACAGCGCAGGCCAAAATCAAGTGGTAGAAACTGGCTTGAAGTGTTTGAGACTGGCATAGTGGCAGGGAGTGGCTTAAAGTGGTAGAGATTGAAATAAAGTGTTAATTCAAAGCATAATAAAGGTACACTGGCATACGGGGGCAAAAAACTGATACGGAACTGTAAAGTCTGACAGAGTGGAACTGATGAACATTATCTGGTACAGACTGGATAAAGAATAATAAAGTGGACATAGGTATAAAGTGGTAGAAAGTCGTAAACTGAGGTTAAGTGGCAAGAACTTAACATGAAATGGTGCAGTGGCCTCAAGTGGCGAAGGACGCTGGTACTATCTTGAAGCAAGTGGTACAAGTTGATCTATAGTGGCAGAGACGGGCTTAAAGTGGCAACACCTGAGACACTGAAGGAACTGTCCTGCTGGAGGTAACGTGTCTTCGACGGAGAGTTTTCGTTCAGCTTCTGTTCCAGTAACCTTTCCCTCCGCGTCCCCTTTTTAACTATCAGCTGTTCTTCAGCAGACAGTTTGGCCGTATTCAATTCATGGAGCAGTTTTGGGTTCTTATTCCGCTCTGCTCACAACGTTTCGTCTCAACATACGTGTGTGTTCTACTTCATCCATTCCTTGTTATATTCCCATCCTAATCGCTCTGTGACTGCTGGCGATATTTCCTCCGCAGTAAATCTTACAGTTTCTGTGGCCGATAGACATCTGTGGGACAAACGCCTTCTTCTCTTCAGTTCCATCGACCTGCCTCTTCTACTCGACACACAGGCATCCACTCCCTGACAACAGACCTCACATAAACAAAGGTACGCTAACTGTCCCATGCTTTGTGGAAGTCCACATCTCAAGTTTCTGTTGCCCAAGAGGTTCTTTAGCTTTACTAAGTCCTCTCGCTTTTATCACCTGTTGATTCCTATCTTCATTTATCTTTTTCCCATAGAATAAGAGATCGCTTTCCAAGCTCGGCACTGGAAGTTCTACTGAGACCTCTCGACGAATGAATGCCTCAAGGATGTCTTTTCCTTTACGTGAAAAAACGAATATTTTCTTGATCTTTTCCCTTCTTCTAATATTTCCATGTTTACGGATCATCCAGCAACACGTTAGACCTGTCTCATGCTAATTGTACTTTTATCATGATATAGTTATTCAGGTTCACCATAGATTATAAGAGAAATGAGTAGTAGTTACAATAATGAAGCAGGGTTTATTTGATACATTTTCCAATAATGTGCTGCTTCAAGGGATCAGTATATTAAGACCTGGACAGATCTTGAATTGTCTGATATCAGGGGGCCAGTCCCCCTCCACAATCTGATTTCTTAGTTCATTATCATTACTATTATCAATATTATCATTATCATTATTATTATTATTATTATCATCATCATTATCATTATTATTATTATTATTATTATCATTATTATTATTATCATTATTATTATTATCATTATAATTATCATTATCATTATTACTATTATCATTATAAATCATTATTATCATTATTATTATTATCATTATTATCATTATAACTATTATTACTATTATCATCAGTAAAGTCAATGGTGGGGTACATGTGTGAGGAAGTTAGTGTACATTAGAATGGTAATATAAGGAGGCGTCACGCATATGTATGTGCACATATTCGAATGTGAACGAGCTATAAGTGTGTGGGTAGGGACATGGGTGAAGATGTTCCTGAACGTTAGAGTCGGGACAAGCGAGTAACCAAGGGAGTGTATTAATTTACGCATGACAGCGTGTATGAGTGGAGATGCGTGAGAATGCGCGAACAAATGTGTGTGTGTGTGTGTGTGTGTGTGTGTGTGTGTGTGTGTATGTGTGTGGGTCGGGAGGAGGAGGAGGATGTGAGGCGGAGGGAGCGGCTCGGCGCGGGCGCGTCCCAGCTAGAGGGATGCTTCTGATTGCATTACCAAGTCCAGGCGGAGGGGCGGCTGGTGGGATTGCCTCCCCTCCTGGATGATTCATGATAACTACTTACCTTCATCATCTCACAGGGATGTATCCTCAGGCTGACCGGCTGAGAGAAGTGGAGCAATCATATCCTTCCTAACTACTGACTACACCATAACTAGACATTATCAAATTAGATTTTGAGGGAAGTAGAAAATAATTAAGGTGTAACATTTCCTTATGGTAGTGACGACTGGAATTATCTAAAGCGGATTCTCACAGCACCTCTGCATTGTGTGTGTTGTTGAGTACGTTGAGCGCAGCGGTCCGTTGTAGAGGCAGATGAACGCTGTCCCGGGCGTACACACATGTTAGGTAGTTTACTCAGCGTCCACGGGCTACGGCGCGAGTAAGATGTTATAGAATTTCAACTAATCTGAGTCTACAGACTTAAACATGTACAGATAAGTATGGAGCAAGTTACAGAGGCAGACAGGCTAGGGATCCCTATATATTCCGTAAATAGATAAATAACACAGCACAGGATGGTTTAGTACCCATATGTATTAGATCGTAGTGATATGTGAGTTCACTTACACAAGTGGACTTAAGGCAGTATATATATTCCAAGTACAGACATGCACACATTTCAGGTTGGGTTGGCGTGTGTGTGTGGTGTGATTGTGTGTGTGTGTGTGTGTGTGTGTGTGTGTGTGTAACATCAGCCTTACACCGGTACGAAGGCGTCAACGATGCATTTTACAAGCTAAAACACACCTCATGACATCATTTTCGCACTTCAAATTATCTTAAGACAGAAACTATTAGGGTTAGATTAGCGGGCGGCAGGGTTATCGCTAACAGATCCGACGTACGTGTCACACCTCCCACCAATTGACAACACGCCCTGAAGCAGGGAAGAGCTGACCGCGGTGACATTTCCAGCACAAGGCTTTTAAAATGCTGGATGACTATACCATCGGCGGGTTGAGGGTTTTGCCCCACGGTGCATGATACAGATACCGACACTCGAATCTGACCTTTTGGGCGGTAAGTTCCATCATGTGGGCAGTAAGATGACGAAACAGGAGACATTAATGGCTCCTTCTAGCCCACCATACACCAGCTTCCACTACCTCTCTGGAACGTGTTATCTTGGCCGCTAGAGAGAGCGCTCTGAGGATCAAAGAAACGGTTCATTATAGACTATTGAGAAGTTCATCCTGAGTTGGCTCGCCGTAATCCTTAACGGTTAACAATACAATGTATAATGAACGTTACCAATTCAACCAACAATGTGTTACGAACTCAATACTTATTAGAGCAAGATCGCCAATAACATATATTATGTTACAAATACTATACTGATCCTTGTCTTTCCTGTGACGTTAGATTTGTTATGTTGCGCAACACAGGATAACACTATCTCAAAGTCATGGGATTAAATCAAACACCAGCATTAAGATTACTTATAATGAAAGAACTACTGTGTACAAAATAAGCACATAAATCAGG
>JAUUDZ010068670.1:0-10099 GCA_032361705.1 Panulirus versicolor
GATGTGGTATACCGGGGTCGACGTTCTATCAATGGATTGAACCAGGGCACGTCGACCCCGGTATACCACATCGTTCCAATTCACTCTATTTCTTGCACGCCTCTCATCCTTCTGCATGTTCCGGCCCCGATCGCTCAAAATTTTTTCACTCTATCCTTCCACCTCCAATTTGGTCTCCCACTTCTCCTCGTTCCCTCCACCTCTGACACATTTATCCTTTGTCAACCTTTCCTCACTCATTCTCTCCATGTGACCAAACCATTTCAACATACCCTCTTCTGCTCTCTCAATCACACTCTTTTTATTTCCACACATGTAAAGTCTAGCTACAGTTTATTAGTTTTCGTGTGTCAGATAATTACATTTCCTCTCATACAAGCTAAATATAGTATGGTGACTGTCAGCCCGTATGTTTCTTGGCCGTATTCTCCAGCCCGTCACTAGCGGCTGTGGTATAGTAATGGTTAGTTGATTGGTTAAGGTAAAAAAGGATATGATGCATAACCTGATTATTACTTCTGATAATATAACTTTAAGATGAACACGCGCAAAACCAAGATTTCCTACAAACATGATCTGAGCTAAGGGGATATTAGGTGCAAATGCTCATACAGTCCGAATGGTTTTTGGTTTTCGCCGAGTTTGTATAATTTGTTTAACCAGTTTATTACAATCTATTATGTTCATTTTACATCATGATGATAAGTCAGTCACAAGTATGATCTCTACATAAGAAATAATGAGACTATCGGATGTATGTTTCCCATTATTGTTATTATTATTAATTTCAAATGTTCTGTTTTTGCTGTTGCAAATATGTAGTGGGTAATATAGTACGTTTGGTGTTTATTTTATCTGTATATCATTTATTGGTTGAAACAAGTAAGTCTTTTTAATCTGTCATTTACTTAATGCAGCAAGCAAGTCAACCTCATTAGAATACAGAGGAGTAGTGAGAATATGGCCATAACATCATTAATGGTAATGACCCAGAATATATGAAATGTAATTGTTCATAATAAACATAGTAGCTATATATCATGCGTTGTATCTACATTGGGATAAGACTTCTTTACCGGAATTATAAGATTAGAGAGGACTCTTGGCGCAGGAAGTCAATTTGATGGAATTATTATCTGTTCTTATCTAACTACTGTGAAGCTGAAGATTTCTTGAAAGAAAAATTATATAATCGATAATAGAAAAAATCAAGTTGCAAATGTTTTTAATGTTCGAAACTTTTTTTAGTAATTCTTCGAGATGTTTACCTTGTGCTGTTTATCGAAAAAAGGTTACTAATGCTGTTTATCGAAAAGAAATTACTCCTTTTGTTTAAAGTGGGAACATTCAAGTTGTACAAATCCTTAAAGAGAGAGAGAGGAAGCAGGAGAAATAATGGCTGGTTAGGTTAGGTTGTAGAGGTCATGTTGGTTATGTAAGCGACGTTGGACACGGTGGCACCATAACAACAACAACAACTTCACACACAAAATGGGTCTCTGTAAATGTTCCAAGAAAATAGTATCTAATCAGTTCTGTTTTGAACATAGGGTCGATGTTTGTGAACATTGTATGGTTCAAGAACACACAACAGTAAGTATTATTGTAGAATGATTAGCCACTTAGATATTGTTATAGATTTATTATTTTCGGGTAAAATCTGCCAGCCTTTTAAGATATGCTGTAGTTTATGTTACTCCTGGTTTCTTGGTAGTTTTGTACTTATTACACAATTGATTTTCTGTGTGTATGTTTAACATTGCTAGTTAAAGCTCTACTTTTCCCCTGCCACAATCTTTACTGAGAAAAGTAAATTCCAGTTTACAATCATCATAGCAATGGAAATTCAGAGAACTAGAGATGACTGGTAGCCAAGAATATACTTTACGTCATATGTTGACTGTTACTCTGAAAATGAATGGAGAAAGATGTCATGATCAAAAATAGGAGGAAAACACTGCTAGATGCCCCTGCCAACGAATACTACGCTGCCTACTGACTGACCACACTACGCCCTCTACTGACTAACTTTATTGTCCCTACTGACTGACTTTACGGCCCCTACTGACTGACGACACTACGCCCTCTACTGACTGACACTACTGCCCCTACGACTGACGACACTACGTTCTCTACTGACTGACACTACGGCCCTACTGACTGACGACGCTACGCCCTCTACTGGCTGACACTACGATCCCTACGACTGACGACACTACGTTCTCTACTGATGACACTTCGGCCCTACTGACTAACGACACTACGCCCTCCACTGACTGACACTACGGCCCCACTGACTGACACTACAGCCCCTACTGACTAAGGACACTAGCCCTCTACTGACTGACACTACGGCCCCTACCGACTGACGACACTACGCCCTTTACTGACTGACAATACAGCCCTCCTGACACACTACGGCCCATACTGACTGACACTACGCCCTCTGCTGACTGATACTAACGGCTCCTACCAACTGACGACACCACGCCCTCTACTGACTGACACTAACGGCTCCTACCAACTGACGACACTACGCCCTCTACTGACTGACACTATGGCCCTACTGACTGACACTACAGCCCTACTGACTGACACTACTACCTCTACTGACTGACACTACAGCCTCTACTGACTGATGATATGGCCTCGACTAACTTTATGGACCCTATTGATTGACACTACGGCCTCTACTGACTGACACTACGTCCTCTACTGACTGACAATACGGCCCATACTGACTGACACTACAGCCTCTACTGACTGACAGTACGGCCCCTACTAACTGACACCACGGCCTCTTCTATCTGACACTGCGGCCCCCAGCGATTGATACTACGGCCCCTACCAACTGACACTACGGCCTCCTCTGACTGACAGTATGGCCCTTTTTGATAGACACTATGGCCCCTACTGACTGACACTACGGCTCCTACCAACTGACTTGATGGCCTCTACTGACTGACAATACGGCTGCTACTGTCTGACACTATGGCCTCTACTGACTGACACTATGGCCCCTACTGACTGACACTATGGCCCCTACCAACTGACTTTACGGCCTCTACTGACTGACAATACGGCTGCTACTGTCTGACTACGGCCTCTACTGACTGACACTATAGCCCCTACTGACTGACACTATGGCCCTACTGACTGACACTATGGCCCCTACTGACTGATATTATGGCCCCTACTGACTGACACTACATCCCTACTGACTGACAACACTACAGCCTTTACTGACTGACGCTACGGCCCCTACCCTGACGCTACGGCCTCTACCCTACCAACTAACTGTATGGCCTTTACTGACTGACAATATATCCCCTACTGACTGATGCTGTGGCCTCTACTGACTGACAATACGGACCATACTGACTGACACTACAGCCCCTACTGACTGACTATACAGCCTCTACTGACTGACACTATGGCCCCCACTGACTGACACTACCACCTCTACTGACTGACACTACAGCCTCTTCTGACTGACAGTATGGCCCCTACTGACTGACACTACAGCCCCTCCTGACTGACACTACAGCCCCTACTGACAGACACTACTGCCTCTACTGGCTGACACTACGGCCCCTACTGACTGACACTACGGCCCTACTGATTGACAATATGGCCTCTGCTGACTGACACTATGAACCCTATTGACTGACACTACGTCCTGTACCGACTGACAATACGGCCCATACTGACTGACACTACAGCCCCAACTGACTGACAGTACGGCCCCTACCAACTGACACTACGGCCTCTTCTGACTGACAGTATGGCCCCTTTTGATTGACACTACAGCCCCTACTGACTGACACTGCGGCCCCTACTGACTGATATTACAGCCCCTACCAACTGACTTTATGACCTTTACTGACTGACAGTACGGCTGCTACTGTCTGACATTACAGCTCTACTGACTGACACTATGGCCCCAACTGACTGACAATACAGACCCTACAAAACAGGTATCCTACTTCCAGGTAAGAGCATTTAAAATGAAATTTCAGAATGTAGTGTAGACCAATATTTCAATACTACAATGAGTGCTCATTATCAGGCTGACTAACACTACTGCCCTTACTGACTGACAATATGGCCCTTACTGACTGACAACATGGCCCTTACTGACTGACACTATGGCCCCTACTGACTGGCGCTACAGCCATAACTGACTGACGGTACGACCCCTACTGACTGACACTACAACCCGCCTCTACCTACTAACACCATGGCCCCTACTGACTAACACTATGGTCCCTACTGACTGACACGATGGCCTCAGCTGACTGACAATGTGCCTTCTACTGACTGATACTATGGCCTCTGCCAGCTGACTCTGCAGCCCCTACTGACTGACACACTGTAGCCCCAACTGACTGACAATACTGCCCCTACTGACTGACACTACACCCTTACCAACTGACACCATGGCTTCTACTGACTGACATTTCAGCCCTTACTGACTGACACTTCAGCCCTTACTGACTGATAAATGGCCTGTACTGACTGACACTTCTGCCTTTAACGACTGACACTACAGCCCCTACTGACTGAGACTGCAACCTCTACTGACTGACAATATGGCCCCAACTGACTGACACTTCGGCCCTTACCAACTGACACTATGGCCCTTACTGACTGATACTATGGCCCTTACCAACTGACACTTCAGGCCTTAACGATTGACACTGCAACCTCTTCCAACTGACACTAGGGCCCCTGCTGACCGACACTTTGGCCCCTACTGACTAACACTTTGGCCCTTAATGAACGACATTACCACCCTTGCAGACTGACACTTTCTTCCCTTTTCCAGCTTCTGTTGTCTTATATGTAGATACTCGTATTTCACATCTCCATTGCTTCTGATTATGCATACATAGTATGATCCTGACTATGTAGCATATGCTGTACATTTCAGATTTTTATTATCTCTGCCATTTTCAGTCATTACCCGTGTACATCTTATCCCGCCTTAATTATTCATATAATTGAGAGATGAATTAACCATGACTGACAGCTTATCTAATGATTCTAAGTTATTCAGCTTCAATAATCAGTATATACATAAACACATGAAAAATTACCTGTTGAAAATCTGGTGAAGTCTCTAGGGGCCTTCTAACCCCCACAGCCCAAGCTGGGCTTAGGCTGTAGGGTTGGGTCTTTGGTTGACCAAGCTGTTGGAAGCCACAGCCAGCAGGCGCACATAACCTCCACACCCTAGTTGGTCTGGCACACTTTGTAAGTACTTGTGCAGGGCACTTATAAACTTCTCTAACGTGCATCCTTCGGAGTTCCTGTCGATTACAGGCAAAGTGTTAAAGAGCCTTGGGCCCTGGATGTTTAAGTTCTATGTTTTTGTGCATGTTGCTCCTTTGGTTCTTAGAAGTAATATTTTACAAAGTCTTCCATGCCCATAATACCAGTAGGATGTTATTTCTAGGTTGGGAAGCATTTTTTGGATTTCATGCGTATAATTTATATTATACCTCTCCCATCTGTACTCCAGGGAGCATACCTTCAGAGATCTCAGCCATTCTCAGTAATCTAGTTCCTTTACCTCATTAATATGGGTCGTAAAAGATTTCTGGACACTTACTACTTCTCCTGATTTGCCTCCCTTGTAAGATGATGTTAGAACATAACAATATTACATCCATGAAAGTATTAGTCCCTAGAATGATATCATCTTGATTTTTCTTCTCAAGTCCTGAAAGTCTGCTGAATCCATTCCACCATCCTTTTGAAGGAAGCATCCATTGTTTTCTTGTGTATGCTGAAGGTGAGGTCAGTAGACATTATAGCTCCAAGATCTTTCACACTGCTCAAATTGTTTATGATAGAGTCTGTGTCCATCCAGTATTCTTTATTGTTTCTGATATCTTCATTTACCCAGTACTGGAGGAGTTCAAACTTTGCCCCATTGAAAAGCATGCTGATCTTGGTGGCCCAGTTGTAGACAGTAGTCTTGTCCCTTTGTAACCTTTCATCGTCCTCTTTTGGTGTGATTTTCATACTTATTCTTTTATTACATGTAAAGGATGAGATGAAGCTGTGGTTTGTGCATGTATCAATGTCAACTTTATGAATGAAGAACAGGAGGGGTTCAAGTACAGTCTTGGGGGACTGTGCTTTTTACTGTGGAGGCACTGGAGTTGACATGGGCTGCAACTATGTATTGTGGTCTGTTTGTTAAAAGGTTATTTATCCATCTCCCAACTTTTCTTGTTACTCCCATCTCACATTTTATGAAACATTTTATGAGCTGTGGCACCATGGTCACATGTACATGAGTTTACATGAGAAAGACAACTGCAGGCCTGATTAGCCCACGACTGGGTTGTCTGGGAAAAAAGAAATGACAGAAAATGTTATTCTACTCAGCAGCTTTTAAGCTATCACCTACTCCCCATTGCTTCACATTAGCCTTCTAGTGTCCCCTCTTACCACTGTCATTTATAAGTTTATTTCTGGCATTTTTCTTTGAGTATACCTGAACTTATGAAATATATGTCTAAGCGACTTTTGAAGGTATTTATAGTCTTAGCATTCACTATGTCTGACGGTAACTTATTCCAATGCTCAACAGGCCTATAGGAAAAGAAGCTTTTTCCCATATCTGTACTATATCTTTAAGCTTTGAGGTATATTCCATTTGTCCTAGTAACTGCATTTTCTTGTATTTTGAAAAGTTGTTTGTGATTTACTCTGTCAAACTTATTCAAAATTTTGAACACTTGGATTAAGTCGCTGCAAAGTCTACTTTTTTAATGGAGAAGAGATCCAATTATCGTAGACTCTCTTTGTATGCCAGATTTCTAAGGGATGGGATCAGTTTTGTGTTGTGTCTTTGTACTTGCTCTAATTTTTCCTCATCTTTTTTATGGTTTGGGGACCAAGACTGGACTGCATATTCAAGATGTGGTCTTACTAGAGAATTATAAAGTGTAAGAATAATTTCTGGTGTCTTTTAACCTGTGTTCTTGGCTATGAAACCTAACATTTGGTTGCCTTTCATACTTACTGCTTTACACTGTTTAGCGTATTTCAGATTGTTTCTAACGACAAAGTCTGTGTACATCATGTGTTATGAACATGAATTGATTGGTGTGTGTGTTGGGTTGTAGTATATGGTGCACATGGGTGGTTGGGGTTAGAGAGAGACGTCTCATCTGGTGGGGAATGCTCACCTCTCAATTGTAGTGTAGGCCTCTCCCCTCACAGACCCTCCCATGTTCTCAGTCCCTAGCCAATCACACTCGAGATGGGAGGCTTGTCCGGGTGAGGACAGCATCTCATTCGCCCTGTTTCCTGTCCTCAACCACTTAGAACCAGCCCTTGTATGGTTACTCCTATAAAAAGTGCCCCAAGGGCTGTGTGGACGGCATTCCTTCAGCCACTGGTGCCCAGAGGGGTAGTGTAACTTTCTCTTCCCCATTTTATATAGCCACTGCACTGTAGTATACTGTATTGTATTGTACTGTACTGTATTGTGTTGTAATGTACTGTATTGCATTGTAATTTGTGTTAGATATATTTCACTTTTGTAAAAGTGAACTAGGATTATTATTTTGTGTACTACGTTTTTGTAGAGGAAGAGATCTCTTGGTTTGAAATCTTACCTGGATTGTTGATGTAACTTTTTGTGCTATGTAATGTATCTCTTTTTGAATTATTTGTTTCTTTTAATATAAGTAGTCTTATTCTGTATTTAATTTCATCCCTTAACTTTAAAGCAGTGTTACCTGTGTTATGTAACAAGAAACTGGCGACCTTGAGCCAAGATTTCCTTACTATACGGTCTCTTCCTCATTAGTTAATCATGTTGTTGACCAGTGATGCTAACATGGAACATTTCTATTAGGATTGGTGTATGACCCGAATGCTCATAGAGTTGGAGGCTTTGGTCATAATTGAATTAGTTTGTGATGAGTTAGGAGGTACTGTGCCTGAGTTTGCAGAAGAGGGAACTGAACCTGATGTTGAAAAAGGTGTTGACGATATTGTTTCCCCATTAAGGTTGGCAGAAGTTTTAGCTCCTGTCCAGCTCCGTAGTGATTTTAATGTTAATCCCAAATACCTGCAGTTCCAACTAGAAATTGCTAGATTTAATGCACACAGTGAATAAGCAAGGCTTTGGGTACAGAAGGAACAGACTGAACAGATAAGACTAACTTTGGAACAAGAGAGAACATGCCAGGTCGCATCAAGCCAATACCAGAGTTTGATTTTACGAAACATGTAAGATTTGTAACCTAAGTTCTGTTAGAATGATGTTACTTAATTTTTCGTATGTTTGAAAATGTGGCCAATCATCTCTCTTGGCCTGAGGTATCGTGGTCAGTTTTGTTACAAACTGTTCTTTGTGGTAAGGCTCAGATCACGTATACAGCATTGTCCAGTGACCAGTGTACTGATTATGACATAGTGAAGGATACTGTGCTGAAAGCTTATGAGTTAATCCAGAAACTTACAGACTCAAGTTTAGGAATCCTTAAGAATCCTTACCAGACCTATACAGAATATTTTTGTGAAAAGGGCAATTTATTAATGCTGTGGCTATGCTCCAAACAAGTATGTGAGTTTGAGAAACTTAAAGAATTAATGTTGCTTGAGGAAAGTAAGTGCGGTTTACCCCCCTGAAGTGATGAATTATTTTGTTGAAAAAGAAGTGAAGTCTGTTGACAAGGCTGGTTTATTGGCAGACCAGTACATGCTGACTCACAAACTTGGTACAGAGGTACTCCCAAAAGACTGTGATGGTAAGGGAAAAATCCAATGATAATGTGACCCCCCAGGATCTGCCCCCTGTAAAAGCCTGTAAAAGTATGAGTAACAACCCTGAAAGGGTTGGATCCTGTTATTATTGTGGCATAGGTGGACATCAGGTGAGGGTGTCCACCTATTATGCTGCCCTATTCAGCCTTTTGCTCTAACATTCCTCATTACCACCATGCGTTAGCTGATCTATCCTGTTATGTTCCCTCACTGCTTTGTTACTTGCCTCTACCTTTGATTTGACCTTTACTGCCTTTTTCCCAACCACCTCATTCTCAAATGGCACTAGTTGACCCATCCCACTATGTACCCCCATTGGCCTTTCCCCTTCTGTTACTTGTGAAGTGACCTCTACTACATAAGAAGTGACCACTAATTGTTGTATTCTGCAGTGTTTCTTATCCTGCTATGACCCCGTCACCCAGAGTCCCACTTTTGGTTTTCCTATGTTTTGAATACCTAACTAGTTTATCTTTATTAAAAAGGGAGCCAGATATTCTCATCTAACATACTGCCAAGGTTTTTTTTCCCCATTCCATCTATATGGAGTCTGTCATTTGGCAAAGAAGCTCCTCTCCTATCCCATAAATCTATTCAAAAATGTTTTCCTCATCCATACAGAGAGCCTCAATTCTAGTGCTTTTCCCCATCATTCTTCTAAGTATGATACAGGGATTTGCATCATATCTGGGCAGCAGTCATAATTAAACTAACTTTCTGTGGCTATCTTTAAGTTTGTAGGTGAGATCCTTATACTTTGCTAAGATTTCTTTAGATTTCTCATTATCTATGTTGTTCGTCACCACCTTGACAACAAATGTCAAATCTTCTAATCAGCAGCTAATGAAAACTTTTCCTTATTGCCTTGGGCTGAAGGAAGAACATTATTGAATTTCATGCTGTGTCTGGATGCAAGAAGCATCATAGATTTTTGGATAAGAATGAAACCTTTAGATTAAGAAATTATCTTATCTTATTGTTATCCACTCTGTAGGCTTCTTCAAGAGGGGACCATTTGTTTGTGATTAAGAAACTAACTTTTATTAGCTCAGCCTGGGTTTCACATTAAAATACATTATATGAAGAAGGTGGCCTCGACCTTAACCTTCCCTGGAAACCTTTTGTTGTAGGAAATCAAGTAAAGGAGTCTGGCACACATGTACCACCTTCATTAGACAGTACCTTAGTTTAGACAGTTTAGATCTTCCTTGTGTGGCTTTGGGAATTCCTCCTTTAGGAAGACAGATTCTGGTGTGCTTCTATATCACTGTTGAAGGAATTTAGTCTTACTTTTTTGTTTAGCCTA
>JAUUDZ010068681.1:0-10099 GCA_032361705.1 Panulirus versicolor
CCCCCCCCCCCCCCCCCGCCCGGGAGGTTGGTATGGAATGTTGGGAAGTTGGAAGATTGTAATGTGATGTGGAGGGGCTTAAAGGTTGTGGTGGGGTGTTGGGTGGGTAGGAGGTTGTGTTGGGGTGTGGGAAGGCTACAGGTTTGTGATGGAGTGTGGAGAGGCCGAAAGGTTGTGATGGGGTGTGGTTAGGGTAGGAGATTGTGGTGGGGTATGGGAGGCTGGAAGTTTGTTGTGGAATGTGGGGAGACTGGGAGGTTTTGGTGGGGTGTGGGGAGGCTGGGAGGTTTTGGTGGGGTATGGGGAGGCTGGGAGGTTTTGGTGGGGTGTGGGGAGGCTCAGAGTTTGTAATGAGGTGTAGGAGGCTGGAAGGTTGTTGTGCAGTGTTGGGAAGCTGGAAGGTTGTAATGGGGTGTGGAGGGGCTGAAAGGTGGTGGGGTGTTGGGGTACTAAAAAGATGTAGTGGAGTGTGGGGAGGCTGGAAGGTTGTGGTGGGGTGTTGGGAGGTTAGGAGATTTTGGTGGGGTATGGGGAGGTTGGGAGATTTTGGTGTGGTGTGGTGAGGCTGGGAGGTTGTGATAGGGTTTTGGGAGGCTGGAAAGGTGTGGTATGGCGTTGGGAAGCTGGAAGGTTGTGGTGGGGTTTGGTGAAGCTGAAAGGTTGTGGTGGGGTTTGGAGAGTTTGGAAGGTTATGGTGGGATGTAGGGAGAGAAGAAGGTTGTAGTGGGGTGTGGATATGCTGAAAGTTTGCTGTGAGGTGTGGGCAGGGTAGGAGGTTGTGGTGGGGTATGCAACTGGAAAGTTGTGCTGGGGTGTGGGGAGGCTGGGAGGTTATGGTTTGGTGTGGTGAGGCTGGAAATTTGTGTTGGGGTGTGAAGATGCTGAAGCGTTGTGGCTGGGTGTTGGGAAGCCGGAAGGTTGTGGTGGAGTGTGGGGAGCCTTTGAGGTTGTGGTGGGATGTAGGGAGGCTAGAAGGTTGTAATGGGGTGTGAGGAGGCTGGGAGGTTGCGGTGAGGTGTGGGAAGACTAGAAGATTGTGGTGCAGTATGGGAAAGCTGGAAGGTTGTGGTTGGGTGTGGGGAAGCTATTAGGGTGGGGAGGGGTGTGAGGAGGCTGGAAGGCTGTAGGGTGGTGTGGGTAGGCTGGGAGGTTGTGATGGTGTGTGGGGAGGCTAGAAGATTGTGGTTCGATGTGGGAAAGCTGGAAGTTTATGGTGGGGTTTGGTGAGGCTGGAAGGTTGTGTTGGTGTGTGTGGAGGTTATAATGTTATGGCTTTTTGTGGGGCGGCTGGGAGGTTGTGGTGGGGTGTAGGAGGCTTGAATGTTGTGGGGGAGTGTGGGAAGGCAGAAAGGTTGTGGCAGGGTGTGGGGAGGCTGGATGGTTGTGGTTGGGTGTGGGGAGGCTGGAAGGTTCTGGTGGGATGTGGGGAGACTGGAAGGTTGGCGTGGGGTGTGGAAAGGCTGGAAGGTTGTGGTGGTATGTGTAGAGGCTAGATGGTTGTGGTAGGGTGTGGGAAGGCTGGGATGTTATGGTGTAGTGTGGGAAGGCAGGAAGGTTATGGCAGGATGTGGGAAAGCTGGATGGTTGTGGTGGAATGTGGGGAGGCCAGAAGGTTGTGTTGGGGTGCGGGGAGGCTGGAAGGTTCTGGTGGGCTGTGGGGAAGGTGGATGGTGCCATGTGGGAAGGCTGGAAGGATCTGTTTGGGTGTGGGGAGGCTGAGAGATTGGGGTGGGGAGTGAGAGGCTTGAAGATTGTGGTAGGATATGCGGAGCGTAGATGGTTGTGGTGTGGTGTGGGGTGGCTGGAAGGTTGTGGTGGGGTGTCGGAAAGCTGGATGGTTGTGGTGGGTGAGGAGAGGCTGGGAGGTTGTGGTGGAATGTTGTGAGGCTGGAAGGCTATGGTGGGTTGTGTGGAGGCTGGAAAGTTGAGGTGGGGTGTGTGGAAGCTTTAAGGTTGTGGTGGGGTGTGGGGAGGCAGGAAGTTTGTTGGAGTGATGGAGTTTGGAGTTTGGAAGGTTATGGTGGGATGTGGGGAGGCAAGAAGGTTGTGGTGGTGTGTGGATAAGCTGGAAGATTGTGGTGGGGTGTGCAGCTGGAATGTTGTGGTGGGGTGTGGGGAGGCAAGAAAGTTGTGGTGAGGTGTGGATATGCTGAAAGGTTGTATTGGGGTGTGGGCAGGGTAGGAGGTTGTGGTGGGGTGTGCAGCTGAAATGTTGTGGTGGGGTGTGGGAAGGCTGGGAGTTTATGGTGGGGTGTGGTGAGGCTGGACGTTTGTGGTGGGGTGTGGGGATGCTGGAACGTTGTGGCTGGGTATTGGGAAGCTGGAAGGTTGCGGTGGGTTGTGGGAAGCCTTTGAGGTTGTGGTGGAATGCGGGGAAGCAAGAAGGTTGTAACGGGGTGTGGGGAAGCTTTAAGGTTGTGGTATGGTGTGGGGAGGCTGGGAGGTTGTGGTAGGGTGTGGGGAGACTGGAAGGTTGTAGTGGGTTTAGAGAAGCTGGAAAGTTGTGGTGCGGTGTCGGGAGGATGGAAGGATGTGGTGGTTCTTTGGGAATCTGGAAGGCTGTGACGGGGTGTGGGAAGGGTGGAAGGCTGTGGTGGAGTGTGGGGAGGCTGGGAGGTTGTGGTGGGGATGGTAGTGCTGGCATTGTACTGGATGGGTAGTGCCGGTGTTGTGTAGTAGAGGTAGTGCTACGGCTATGGTGGAGTGGTAGTAAAAGTTATGGTGGAGAGGTAGTGTGGTGTTGTGGTAGAGAGGTAGTGCTGGTTTTAGGAGGAAAGGTAGTAACGTTGTTGTGGTGGAGAGGTAGTGTGGTGTTGTGGATCATAGTTAGTACCTATATTTTGGTGGAGAGGTAGTGCTGGTTTTGTGGTGGAGATAGTGCTCGTGTTGCCGTGGAGACGTAGTGCTGGTGTTGTGAGATGTTGTGCTAGTACTGTGGTGGAGAGGTAGTGATGATGTTGTGGTGGGGAGGTAGTGCTAATGTTGTGGTGGAGAGGTAGTACCAGTGTTGTGGTGGAGAGGTCGTGTTGGTGTTTGGTTGGAGAGGAAGTGGTGAAGAGATAGTGCTGGTGTTGTGGTTGAGAGGTAGTTCCATAGTTGTGGTGAAGAGGTAGTGCTAGTGTTGTGGTAGAGAGTTAGTACCGGTGCTGTGGTGGAGAGGTAGTGATGGTGTTGTGGCGGAGAGGTAGTCCTGGTGTTGGTGTGGAGAGGTAGTGCTGGTGTTGTGCTAGAGAAGTAGTTCTGGGTGTTGTGGTGGATAGATAGTACTGGTGTTGTGTTGAAGAGGTAGTGTTGGTGTTGTGGTAGAGAGCTGGTAATGGTGTTGTTGCAGGGATGACAGTTCTGGTGCTTTGGAGGAGAGGTAGTGCTAGTATTGTGGTGGAGAGTTTGTGTTGGTGTTATGGTTGAAAGGTTGTACTGGTCTTGTGGTGGAAAGGTATTGCTGATGTTGTGGAAGGGATAGTAGTGCTGGTGTTGTGGTGGATAGATAGTGCTAGTGTTGTGGTGGAAAGGTAGAGTTGGTGTTGTGGTGGAAAGGTAGTACCAGTGTTGTTGTGGTGAAGTAGTGCAGGTGTTGTGGTGGAAAGTACTGCTAGTGTTGTGTTGGAGACTTAGTGCTGGTGGTGTGATGGGGAGGTAGTGCCGGTGTTTTGGGGGAGAGGTTTTGCCGGTGTTGTGGTGGAAAGATTGTCCTGGTGTTTTGGTGAAGAGGTAGTGCTGACGTTATGGAGAAGAGGTAGTGCTGATGTTGTGGTTGAGAGGTAGTTCCAGTTTTGTGGTGCGGAATCAGTACTGGTGTTGTGGTGGATAGTTAGTACCGGTGTTGTGGTAGAGTGGCAGTGGTGGTGTTTTGGTAGAGTGGTAGTGCTGGTGTTGTGGTGGAGAGGTAGTGCTAGTGTTTTGGTGAAGACGTTTTGCCGGTGTTGTGGTAGAGAGGTAGCGCTGGTGTTGTGGTGGAGAAGTAGTACTGATGTTGTGTTGAAGAGGTGTTGGTGTTGTGGTAGAGGGGTAGTGCTGGTGTTGTAGTAGGGGTGGTAGTTCTGGTGATGTGGATTAGAGGTAGTGCCAGTACTGTGGCGAAGAGTTAGTGCTAGTGTTATGGTGGAGAGGTAGTGCCAATGTTGTGTTGTAGAAGTAGTGCCGTTGTTGTGAAGGAGAGGTAGTGCTAGTGATGTGGTGCACATGTAGTGCTAGCGTTGTGGTGCACATGTAGTGCTAGTATTGTGGTGGAGAGGTAGTGCTAATGTTGTGTTGAGAGGTAGTGCTGGTGTTTTGGTGGTGAAGTAGTGCTGCTGTTGTGGTGGAAATGTAGTGCTAATGTTGTGGTGGAGTGGAGCGCCACTGTTGTGGTAGAGAGGGAGTTCCGGTGTTGTGGTGGAGAGTTAGTGCTGCTGTTGTGGTGGAGAGGTAGTGCTGGTTTTGTGGTGGAGATATAGTGCTGGTGTTGTGGTGCAGAGGTTAGTGCCGGTGTTGTGCTGGAGAGTTAGTGCTGGTGCTTTGGTGGAGAGGTAGTGCCAGGGTTGTGGTCGATAAGTGGTGCTGGTGTAATGGCGTAGAGGTAGTACTGGTGTTGTGGTGGAGAGGCAGTTAGTGTTGTGGTGGACAGGTAGTGCTGGTCTTGTGGATGAGAGGTATTGCTGGTGTTATGTTGTGGTTGGTAGTGCTAGCGTTGTAGTAGATGGTAGTAGCGGCGTTGTGGTGTAGAGGTAGTGCTGGTGTTGTGGTGGAGAGGTAGTACCAGTGTTGTTGTGATGAAGTAGTGCTGATATTGTGGTGGAATTAGTGCTGCTGTTGTGGTGGAGAGGTAGTGCTGGTTTTTATGGTGGAGATTATGTTGATGGTGTTGTGGTGGAGAGGTAGTGTCATTGTTGTGGTGGAGAGGTAGTACCAATGTTTGGTGAAGAGGCATTGCTGTTTTTGGGGTGGAGAGGTAGTGCTCGTGTTTTGATGGAGACGTAGTGTTGGTGTTGCGTTGGAGAGGTAGTGCTTGTTTTGTGATGGAGAAGTAGTGCTGGTGTTTTGATGTAGACGTAGTGCTGGTGTTTTGATGTAGACGTAGTATTGGCGTTGTGTTCGAGAGGTAGTGCTGGTGTTATAGTGGAGAGTTAGTACCAGTGTTTTCTTGAAGGGGTATTGCTGTTTCTGTGGTGGAGAGATAGTGCTGGTGTTTTGATGGAGACGTATTGCTGGTGTTGTGTTGGAGATGTAGTGCCAGTAATATGGTGGAGAGATAGTGCTGGTGTTTCATTAAAGAGGTAATATCAATGTTTTGGTGGAGAGGTAGTGCTGGTGTCTTGATGGAGACGTAGTGCTGGTATTTTGTTGGCGATGTAGTGTTAGTGATATTGTTGAGAGGTATTTTTTGGTGGAGATGGTAGTGTTGGTATTGTGCTTGAGAGGTATTGCTGGTGTAGTAGTTCAGAAGTAGTACCAATCTTTTGGTGGAGTGATAGTGCTAGTGTTGTGTTGGAGAGGTAGTGCTGGTGTTTTGGTGGAGAGGTTTTGCCGATGTTGAAGTGGAGAGGTAGTACTAGTGTTGTGGTGTAAAGGAAGTACCAGTGTTGTGATAAAGAGGTTGTGCTGGTGTTTTGGTGGTGAGGAAACGCGGGTGTTGTTGTTCAGAGGTAGTGCTGGTGTTGTGGTTCAGAGGTAGTGCTGGTGTTGTGGTTCAGAGGTGGTTCCAGACTTGTGGTGGAGAGGTAGTGCTAGTGTTATGGTGGAGAGTTAGTACCGGTGTTGTGGTGGAGAAGTAGTGCTGGTATTTTGGTAGAGTGGTAGTTCCTGTGTTGTGGTGGAGAGGTATTGCTGGTGTTCTGGAGGAGAGGTAGTCCTGGTGTTTGTGTGAAGAGGTAGTGCTGGTTTTATGGTAAAGAGGAAGTGCTGATGTTGTGGTGGAGATGTAGTGCTGGTGTTGGGGAGGAAAGGTAGTGCTAGTACTGTGTTGGAGAGTTAGTGCTGGTGTTGTGGTGGAGAGGTAGTGCTAGTGTTTTGTTGGAGGGGTTTTGCCAGCGTTGTAGTAGGGAGATAGTGCTAGTGTTGTGATGGAAAGGCAGTGCTATTCTTGTGGCGAAGAGGGAGTCCCGGTGTTGTGGTTGAGAGATAGTGGTAGTGTCGTGGTGGAGAGGTAGTTTCGATGTTGTAGTGGAAAAGTAGTGTTAGTGTTGTGATGGAGAGGTAATGCTAGTGTTGTGCTAGAGAGGTAGTGCCGATGTTGCAGTGGAGAGGTAGTGCCCATGTTGTGGTGGAGATGTAGTGCTGGTGATTTGTTGGAGAGGTAATGCTAGTGCTGTGGTAGGTAGTGCTGGTGTTTTGGTGGAGAGTAGTGTCTTTTTGTGGTGGATCTTTTTGTGGTGGAGAGGTAGTGCCGTTGTTGTGTTGGAGAGGTAGTACTGGTGTTATTGTGGAGAGGTAGTCCTGGTGTTGTGGTAGAGGTAGCGCTGGTGTTTTTGTGGAGAGGTAGTACTGGTGTTGTGCTGAAGATGTGTTGTGGTGGAGGGGTAGTGCTGGTGTTGTAGTAGGTGATAGTTCTGGTGATGTGGATTAGAGGTAGTGCTAGTACTGTGGTGAAGAGTTAGTGCTAGTGTTATGGTGGAGAGGTAGTGCCAATGTTTTGTTGTAAAAGTAGTGTCGTTGTTGCGATGGAGAGGTTGTGCCAGTGTTGTGTTGAGAGGCAGTGCTGGTGTTTTGGTGATGAGGTAGTGCTGCTGTTGTGGTATAAATGTAGTGCTAATGTTGAGGTGGAGAGGTTGCGCCACTGTTGTGGTGGAGAGTTATTGCTGGTGTTGTGGTGGAGATGTAGTGACTTTGTTGTGGTGGAGAGGTAGTTCTGGTTTTGTGGTGGAGATATAGTGATGGTGTTGTGGTGGAGAGGTAGTGCTCGTGTTTTGCTGGAGAGTTAGTGACAGTTTTGTGGTGGAAAGGTAGTGCTACTGTTATAGTGGATAGGTAGTGCCGGTTCTATGGTGGAGAGGTAGTGCCAGTGCTGTGTTGGAGAGGTTTTACTGGCGCTGCGGGGGAGAGGTAGTGTCAGTGTTGTTTAAGAGAGGAAGTGCTAGTGTTTTGGTGGAGAAGTAGTGGTAGTGTCATAATGGAGAGGTAGTGCTGGTGTTGTGGTGGAGAAGTAGTGCTGGTGTTATAGTGGAGAGGTAGTGCCAGTGTTGTGTTGGAGTGGCAGTGCTAGTGTTGTGTTGGAGAGGTAATGTTAGTGTTATAGTGGAGAGGTAGTGCCGGTTTTGTAATAGAGAAGTAGTGTTAGTGTTGTGATGGAGATGTAGTGCTAGTGTTGTGGTGGAGAGGGAGTGCCGGTGTTTTGGTGGAGAGGTAGTGCTGGGGCTGTGGTGGAGAGGTATTGCCAGTGTTGTGGTGGAGAGGTAGTGCTAGCGTTGTGACGGAGAAGTTGTGCCGATGTTGTGATGGAGAGGTAGTGCCAATGTTGTGTTGGACAGGTAGTGCTAGTGTTGTGGTGGAGAGGTAGTGTCAATTTCTAAGTTTAGAGGTAGCGATGGGGAAGAGGGTGTACTTACACTGTAATGATGAGGAAGAGGCTGCAACTACACTGTAGTGTAGGTGCACTCCACTGTATTGATGGGGAAGATCGTGCACGGACACCGTAGTGATGGGAAGAGGGAGCACCTTCACTTTAGTCTTAGGAAGGAGGTAGGACCTACCCTGTAGTGATGGGGAAGATGGTGCACCTACACTATAGTGATGGGGAAGCGATTGCACCTACACGGTATTGTTGGGAAACAGGATGCAGCAACACTGAGGTGATGGGAAGGATGGTGCACCTACACTGAAGTGATGGGGAAAAGGGCGCATCTACAGTGTATTGATGAGGAAGTCTGTGTAGCTACATTGAAGTCCTGGAAAAGTGATAGTACCTACACTGTAGTGATGGGGAAGATGGTCTACATACACTGTAGTGATGGGGAAGATGGTGCATCTACATTGTAGTGATGTGAAAGTTGGTGAACCTACACTGCAGTCTTGAGAAAGAGGTAGGACCTACACTGCAGTCTTGAGAAAAAGGTAGGACCTACATTGTAGTGATGGGGAAGAGGGTGCACGGACACTGGAGTAATGGGGAAGAGGTTGCACCTACACCATAGTGTTGGGGAAAAGGGTTAACCCACGCTGTATTGTTGGGTAACAGGGTGTATCTACATTGTAATAATGGGGAAGAAGGTACGTCTATTATGCTGTGAAGGGGAAGAGGATGCACCTACACTGTAATGATGGGGAAAAGGATGCACATACGCAGTAATGATGGGAAAGAGAGAGCACCAAAACTGTAATGATGGAAAAGAGGATGCGTCTACACTGTAGTGATGGGGATGATGGAGCAACCACACTGTAGTGATGGAGAAGATGGTGCACCTACGCTGTAATGATGGGGAATACGGTGCGCCTAGGCTGTAGTGATAGGGAAGAGAGTGCACGTACACTGTAGTGATGGGGAAGAGAGTGCACCTATACTGTAGTCTTGGGATAGGGGTAGGACTTACACTGGTGTGATGGGGAAGAGGGTGCACCGACACTGTAGCGATGTGAGGAGGGTGAAATTACACTGTAGTGATGGTGAAAAAGGTGCATATACACTGTAATGATGTGGAAGAGGGTGCACCTAACCTGTAGTGATGGGGAAGAAGGTGCACCTACACTGTAGTGATGAGGAAAAGAGTACATCTACACTGTAGAGATGGGGAAGAGGGTGCACCCACACTGTAGTCTTGAGAAAGAGGTAAGATCTACACTGTAGTAATGGGGAAAAATGTGCGCAAACACTATAGAGATAGGGAAGAGTGTACACCTACACTTCAGTGTTAGGGAAAAGGGTGCACATACTCTGCAGTGATATGGAAAAGGAAGCATCTACACAGTAGTAATGGGAAAGAGGGTGCATCTACATCGTAATGATTGGAAAGAGGGTGCACTTGTACTGTGGCGATGGGGAAAAGGCTGCATATACACTGTGGTAATCGGGAAAAAGGTGCATCTACATTGCAGTGATGAGGAAGAGGCTGCACCTACATATTAGCCTTGGGAAAGAGGTAGAAGCTACACTGTAGTGATGGGAAGAGGGTGCATCTACACTGTAATGATGGGGAGATTGGTGAATCTAGACTATAGTTATTGGGAAAATGGTGCATCTACAGTGTAGTGATTTGAAAGTTGGTGAACCTACACTGTAGTCTTGAGCGAAAGAGGTAGGACCTACACTGTAGTGATGGGGAAGAGGATGCACCGACTGGAGTGATGGGGAAAAGGGAGCACTTACACTATAGTGTTGGGGAAAAGGAGCACCTACACTATAGGGACGGGGAAAAGGAGCACCTATATTGAAATAATGGGGAAGAGGGTCCATCTACAGTGTAGTGATTGGGAAGAGAGTGCACCTTTAATGTAATGATAGAGAAAAGGGTGTACTACACTAATGATGGGGAAGAAAGTGCACCTACACTGCAGTGTAGGTGCATTTTAGTGGTGGGGATGATGGTGCAACCACACTGTAGTGATGGGGAATAGGTTGCATCTACACTGTAATGATGAGGAAGAGAGTGCACCTACACTGTAATGATGGAAAAAAGAGTGCACCTGCACTGTAGTAATGGGAAAAGGGTCCATCTGCACTGTAGTTATGGGGAGGAGAGGGTGTACCTTCACCGTAATAATGGGGAAGACGGTGCACCTACACTGTTGTGATGGGGAAGAGGGTACACCTACATTTGGGGGAAAAGGTGCATCTAAACTGTAATGATCGGGAAGACGGTGCACCTACACTGTTATAATGGGAAAGATGGTGCCCTTACACTATAGATATGAGGAAGATAGAGCACCGACACTGCTGTGATGGGAAGAGGATGCACCTACATTGTAGTGATGGGGAAAAGAGTTCATTTACACTGGTAATCATAAAGATTCTTTTGTATCTATATTGTATCACGTGTTCTTCTGCTTTGGGAATTTCTCCTACTGTAACAGTAGCAGCAAAAGCATTTGTATCTGCAACTATATTCAACTAATGTATCATGAATAATCAAGTAATCTCGAGTTACCGGATAAGTAATAAGCATAAATATTACCCACAGCTGCGGTAATA
>JAUUDZ010068692.1:0-16758 GCA_032361705.1 Panulirus versicolor
AATAACCTTGTTTCACCTTGTTCCCCTGGAGCCTTCATGTTTCCCTCTGGTCTCGGTGTCTGCCAAGTCAACTCTGATCCTCTCCACTCGGCCCAGGTCAAGTGTGCTAAGTCTGTTGACATTCGTTTTCGCAGCGCGTCCCCTTAACCCCCTTGAACATGATGATGCAGCCCTTGGGTCTCACATAGTGGATATTGGTGCTTGAAGGAAAAAGAAATGTAGAAAAAGGGCTACCCTATCCCCTGTACCTCATCCGACAGGTTTTGGGAAGAAGCACTGCTCCATACTCTAATACACCATCACCTGTCATTGGAGATCCCTCGTCTCCGAGTTGCATTTCGGCATCACTGCAGTATCGATCCTGTCCAAGCTGGTCTCACCGGCTGAAAGAACAGCCCCATCCCAACCGTTGTGAATAACTTGTTCGTATAAAGACTGTATGTTTGACACCCCTACCCGTCGTGGTAACCCTAGTGTCTTTATTGTATACGTTCTCTCGATGTTTTTAGCTGCATCCTGTATGCATTAAACTGGAAATTGCTGTTATTGCAAGTATTATTATTATGATGATATTAATTATTATTATTGTTAAGAATACGTCTAGACGTGATAAAACACTCATACTAGCTATATACACATTCATTCGTAACGGCAGCTTTGTCTGTCTGTGTTTGAGACATGGATCGTGAAGCACCTCTCTCTCCTCCAGCACCCATTCACCGGTAGGCAGCGTTATTGGTTCCTCTGGTCGTGTCCCCACCAGGAGACCCTTCTTCTGGTCGTGTCACCAACTTGCCGTACCTTATGTCAAGAGCTAAGGTAAACAGGAGAGTTGCTGAGGGATATACGACCTGCAGATTAATTGGTAGGCAGAACAGTAGTAGGTGCGCAAAGGTTTATGGACAGTCCAAACAAAACAAGAAAGGAGCATTGTTCGAAGGTAAACATGTGGATTTCAGGAGGAAGATGAGGACCGATCTGCATCCCGTATGTAAGGGTATATAACAACAGGGGAAGAAGTTCAGTCACTTGGGCGTCATGATCACTGGGGATGGAACATGTGGAGCAGTTATCATATCAAAGACCGGGTGGTGAAGGATCCTTCACAGAGGTATGATACCACTGTGTCCTGACATCAACTTTCAGGACACGCGAAATTGCGATTGGAAAGTGAACAAAGATCTTTCACAGCCTACAGTGATGCTGCGAAGAAACAGAACTTCTAGAAACGGCTGGAAATACTGAGTCTGTACTTCCTCGTGCGCAGACGGCAGAGCTGTGTCATACTTTACGCTTGGCGAATCCAGGAAGCCATGATTCCCAGCTTACACTCGGAAGTAGTTCCCATTGGCACGGCAAGCATATAAGACTGGAAGATGTTGCCAGTGAAATCAGGAGGGTGCAATAAACACAAAACACCCTGAACAGCCGAGGCCGTAGACCGCTCAAGACATCGCCTGCAACCACCAGGAACACTCCTGGGTGTACGGTTGAGAAATCAGAAGGCGCTTGTTGAGTACTTCCAGAGTATACCAGGCTGTGTTGGTTTACGGAGCAGCACAGGAGCTTTACCCCAGGGCAGATGACCTCCGAAGATCAGCGTGTTATGTTCATGAGGGAATGCGTTCCTAAAGAAAAGATTGCGAGTGAACACGAGGGTGATGTATTTCTGTACTGGTCCCATTCGCGAACTCCAGAGGAAAGAAGACATTGATCGGTGAGAAGCCTTTGAGGTGTGGACGTGGAGGAAAAAGGAGATTGTGAGTCGCGGAGGACAAGAAAAAAGTGATGAAGAAATTCTGGCGGCCGTAGGGAAAGAGAGAAAGCTGGTGGCGGTGATCATGGCGAGGAAGAAGAATTGGGTAGGACGTTTTCTTCGAGGAGATGGACTGCCGAAAGACGTGATTCAAGGAAGGATGGAAAAGGGAATGGTCCAGGTGGGGATACCGAGGAGCGGAGTCTGGACGGAATTGAAAGAAAAGTTGTTTGGCCGAGATGAGTCTGAGATCGAAGAGCCGAGAGCACTGGAGAAGACTGTACCTCGTGGTATGTGCGGGGAGGCAGAGAATTGACCAGTTGTCTCATGGTGTGTTGTTAGTATTGTTAAGCCCCTCTTCCACCACCACCACTACCACACACACGTTACTACATCGTTTGCACTAACCTAGTCGCCAGATGACGGTCACAGTTTGAGTTCCCATAACGACAAAGATTGATGTGCCGTGTGTAGGTCACGAGACAGTTTTACTGCAGCCCTCCAGCGTATAAATTGATTTTTCAACTTTTATGGGCGTGGTTAAAGGTCCGGTCATCAAACGCAAGGGTCGTACCGTCGTGCTCAAGAGGTTAAATGGACTGCACAGGAATTTTCGCCATGTTTGGATCTTGTGACCTGCATACATGTTGCGGAACTGCACACCATCGCTTCCCTCACGTCTGCGCGTATTATCTCTTGTACAATACATATGAGGCACATAATCTGTCTTGCCGTCCGGTGTTTTATGTAGGAGCCAATTACCTTACGTATTCCTTCATGTGTGTGTGTGTGTGTGTGTGTGTGTGTGAGTGTGTGAGTGGATGGTTGTCTTCCCCTCCTCTTCATTCGCTACACCGGACTTGCATCACCAGAGGCAGTTGGGGATAGTTCCAGTGGCGCGAGAACTCGGAGTTTAACCCTCTGGCGGAAGCTCCTCAATTGGTCATCGACATGGATCCCTTTGGCGTTGCTGGGGCCCAAAGGAGCAGGACCTATTTGAGTGTGATATGAATTCATGCAAGCCCAGCTAGGTTTTGGCTCAGAGCTACGAATGTCGCACGCCCGTGTGTGTTTCTGTATTGCTTTTAAAAGTACTTTCTTGCTTGATATTCAAGTCTTTGAGAAGTCTTCAGGACTTGCTTGGCGATCCAGTCCCGGAGTTCATGCTCTTCAACCCCTCAAGCATGACGGAACAGAACTTTAGACACGATGGTAAGACCCTTGACCTGACCCATTAATGGACAGGTCAGAGGTTACGCTATCATTCCTCAAGGGTCGTCCCTTCGTGCTCAAAGGGGTAAACGATCAGCTTCGTGATTTTTTTTTTCGTGAAATTCGGGTTCAGTATGTGTGACCTTGTTGTGCATTTAGATCATCATCTGCACCATGTGGGCGGGAGTGCTGGCCTTAGTCATGATCGCCAGCAAGATGTGACTGGCCGCCGCCCGTGGGACTTATCTATACGTGCTCCAGAATGACCACCGAGTCCTCAATACCGGCGTGATCTGGGGAATCCTGCCTGGCTGAAGCTCTGCGACGGTGAACGTAGAATAAGTACGACACAAGAAGCCCCGTGTCCCGCAAGTGTTGTGCTCCAGGCTTAACGCTGTCAGATGGCGCCAGATGCTGGCTACGGCCCTGTAAGACGAACCCCTTCCATCCCCTGGTAATGTGTGGTTCCTCCCACAACATTTGTCGGGTTTGGGGTAGTCATTCCCGGGTGTCTTCAGGGCACACAGTGCGCAAGTGTCCCAGCTTTATGGGTAATAGGAGGGTAGTTTTGTCCTCTGGTTATGATTGGTTGTAATGGGTATATCTCACAAACACACCAAAGGACCATGTCGCTAATGTCTCTCGTACGTATGAGCCAGTATCCTGGCTGCATGTTAGCAGTAGTCCTGACATATGCTCACTGTATAAATCATGATGTTGATGATGATGATGATAATAATGATAATAATAATAATAATAATAATGATAATAATAATAATAATAATAATGATAATTATGTTATTTCTGGTGATTTTACATATGACTATTTCATCTCGGCTAAGAAATGTGAAAATAGTGACTCACTTCTGTCAAAAAGAAAACAAAATAAAGATGAAAACTGAACACACAGACATTCTTTATATACATGCGCCATCCAGAATGGAGACGGATCTCCTCCAGCGTCTCGCAGAGGATCCAGAAATTTCCTCAGTCTGAAGAACGCGTGGGATGCTGCGGCTGTGAAATACTGAATTGAAAATTGCTTCATTGATGTCGTCACAGGCAGCGGCGTGAATGCATCGGATCGCTTCCTTCAAATAGGCAGCGTCATTCGGGTTGGTAACCTGTAACCTTAGGAGGATTACTTCTTCCCATGCTTTCCGGGGGTGGACGAGCGCCGTAACATGCTTGCTGGAAAAGGAGGAACTCTGTTTTTCTTGAAAAGGGCGAACTCTTACCATACTTCTGAAAAGGACGAAGTCGTCCCTTGCTTTTAAAAGAGAATGAACTCTTCATGCTTCTGGAAATATAGGAATGCCTACCATGATTGCTGGAAAAGTGAACCCTTTTCATGCTTGCTGGAAAAAGAGGAACTCCTTTCATGCTTGCCGAAAAAATGTGAAATTCCATGCTTGCCGAAAATGAGTGAACTACTTCCATGCCTGCTGGAACACTGCCTGGAACTGAATAGATCTTCTTCATCTCTGCTTAGAAATTTTACAGGCTTCCCTCCATCATCCATTTCCTTCAGAAGGAACATGGCTTCCCTATTTCCATGGAATTTAAGGTAGTTTCACTTGATAGGACTGTGGGGTAGCCATTATGGATATTCGAGACGTAACGTCTTAGCTTTGAGTATGATGCTTGAAGATGAATAGCAGGAACTCCGTTGCCGACACCCTGTGGGAGGGTGAGACGACTTACTGCTGTTTAACCTTCCTGTGCACGATAGTGCGACCCTTGGGCACGACGGTAAGACCCTTTGGAATGATGTGCTGGCCTCCAACCTGACGCTGAGGGGTCAGGTCGGGGGCCAGGCGTATCATAACCAAGGATCTTATCGTCGTACTCATGTTCGTACCGCTGTGCTCAAAGATCGCACCGTTGTGCTGAGGGGAAGGGTTGATATAGATGTCCAGTATTAGTGGAGTTTAGTTGTGCCCAGGAACACACAAGTAACACGTCGTGTGCTTACCTCACAAACAATTGAGCTTCGCTTTCATTGGGATTATTTTTACGAGGGTGTTGTTATTGGCTGTCTGACCGTACGGGGAAAACTGGTGTATTGGGTGGAAACAGAGTCCTCCTGTTGCTGCACCGCAGTAGTGGTGATGTGTTGGTGGTGGTGATGCTGCTGCTGCATCTTTAATGATGGCGATGATGAGGTTGTGGTGTCTGTAGCGACGGTGACGTGATGAAGGAGTGTCTGCTGTTTGTTCCCTCTGCTTCCTAGGTATTGATGGGGTTCCTTCTTGTGTTGCTTGTTGTTCCTTCTGGGAGTGCTTGTTACGGTAATGGTACCATTAGTGTTTCTGGTGTTGATGAAGGTATTGATGGTTGATGTGACCAGCGGCAGTTTTATTTTGGTCTCGGAGGTCGTAAAAGTAAACAACCGGGGAAGCCTGTGAACACACATACTTCGATGCTGGGAGTCAAGGTTACCGTATAAGATATTCTGTTGACGTCTGTTGAAATATATTGGTCTGACGTTACGTAACACGTGCCATAAATCAAGGGATGGGGGAGGGGATGCGCCGAGCTGTGCAGCTCTAGTGGGAGGGAAGGGGAAGGAGGAGGAAGACAGACGGGCAGGTTTGTCGTCGCATTAAGAAGGTTAGGAGGAAGGCAAGCTATAACTGGGCTAAGGTTAGTTATGTCAGGGTGTGTCAAGGCTTCCAAATATGCTGGTATGTGTACAATGATATGTAGATAATATGTATTTGTGCACACGTAAGTATACCAGTAGTATGTGTCATGATCTGCTGTGTATATGGTGAAGGCATCATCATCATCTGTATTTGCATAGATGGTCAGATACACGCATGTTTGTGTAATTTGTGGTTGCATAGTTTAGTACCAGTTTATGGCGGTGAAGATAGTACGCATCAGTACAGTGTGTTGAGCCATAGCACATTTTATATAAGTGTGCGGAGCAGCAGGAGGGACACTGTACTTCATGTTTCTTTGTTGTTGGCTCGGGACTGTGTAGCAGGGTGTACTTACTGTGTCTTGAGTACTTAGGTCGTGAGAGTGTTTAGAGATGCATTAGATGTTTCAGTGTACTAGGGTGGAGAGAGAGAGAGAGAGAGAGAGAGAGAGAGAGAGAGAGAGTGAGAGAGAGAGAGAGAGAGAGAGAGTTTACTGCAGGACTGCTGTGTCGTTACAAAAGTGGCGTTTGTCTAACTGGACCGCATTTATCCGTAAGAAGTGCAGCATCCATTAGGTCTTGGTCCATTAGCCGGATGTAATAGCAGGCCGGAGGCATGCCAAGTGTTGGCTGCTGCTGCTAGGATCTACGTAGTTTTACCTTTATTTGATCACAGTTATTTACGGGCGCTATATGAATACTTGAGTGCATAGAATTATGTAGATATTGATGAACAGTTTACTCTACAGAGGTAGACTGAGGTCTCTATGTAGGCAGTACATGGACACATAGACACTACAGGGTTGGTGAGGACCTTTGTGTAAGGACAGTCATGTTTACTGGCTTACGTCTGGCCGCCTGTGTTATGCTAGGTGGCCACGGTAGTTTGTACCATCATAGCCTGAACTCGGATATCCGTCAGCCGTGATGGTTAAAAGTATATGTAATACGTCAGCCAAACAACAGTTAACATAGCGCTATGTAAACGTCACAGAATCCAGAAGAAATGACGAAGCTTGTCAGACAGGAACTGTGGTGAAACAGGAGCAGTGGTCGACTCTGCTTCGTTAGTTTTAAACCTTTACTAAGATGTTAGGAAGTGCGGCACACCTGCGTACTGCAACTTCAGTCTTGTTGGTAATTTATCATGTATAGAAGATTCATTCTGCGTTCACGTTTCTCTATTCAACAGTGTCCCTTACGACGTCCGGGCTTAAAGAATTGGATTCGTCCATGTCATATTCCGTGTACGTATTAGCGTTTTACTCCAGGGAGTTACGAGGCAGTGCGGCGTATAGCAAGGATCGAGGTTGTAGAGCAGGAACAAGGACAGATTTTTATTTAGATTTGACTCTGGTTGTCAATGTGTAGTGTTTATGTAAGGGCGTATTGTCCTGGTTGCTCCGAGTAGTGGACATAAGTGGAACGTTGATATGGGGAAGACTTCTTGATGGATTATTATTATTATTATTATTATTATTATTATTATTATTATTAGTAGTAGTAGTAGTAGTAGTAGTAGTAGTATTGTCAGTGGTATTAGTAGAAGTAGTAGTAGTGATAGCATGACGTCGTCGGAAGGAGGAGGTGCGTTGTGCTAGGACGGGATTCCTGTGTAGTTTGAAGGTTCCTGTCTGTGCAGTACGAGCGGGTGTGTGTGCGGAGGAAGGTGTTCCTAGGGTGTGTGAGACTGGCGACGAGGTCAGTGTGACCACAGCAGCCCAACAGCCAACGCTTCCTACCACACGCCAAGGTCTGTCGGCAATCACTCTCGTCAAGTGTTAAGTCGTTTGTTCTACGCTTGAACAGTGTTCCCTCTGCCAAGATCGCCTCATCAGACTCGTCTTACCTTGTTTTCTCCTTAACTTGTTCCTTCTCGTTTGTTCATCTCGCTATAAAGATTTGTGCGGTGCCTCCCTCCTCTTCCAAGTTCATACTTGTCCTGGTCTCACAGACATGTATAATGAACTTGAGTGGACGCGTAGGCTCTCACAACATAAGATCTTCCTTACAGTAGGTTCGTAAGGGTGGATCTCCGACCAATTGTTAAACCAGTAGTGATACCTGGCGTCCGAGGGAAAGACCCACACATACACACACACCTTGTGTTGTTATCCTGGGAAGCCTGGCTTGTTATGTACACTCTGAAGTTAGCTTTAGCAGTTGGTCCATGACGCGTTTTCTGTGAAGCATCACTTGATGTGATTACTCTTGTTGGTAATTGGTTAATATGTCTGTGTGTGGCCCCGGATGTTTGCACTCTCTACGGGTTGCACCTCTGCCTTTCACCAGTGGCAACTTTCGTGTTCGATGTGAAGATGCTTCGTAGTACAAATCAACGTGTTCGTTCCTTTTTATAGAAAGCCGATCCTGATCCATAGTCAGGGATTAGCACAGAGAACACACTTCGAGCAAATTATTGAAGAGAAAGGTGTAAAAAAGATAAAAAGATCATAAAAAGTGTCTGGTTGATTGTGTGAACTGATATTGTGTAGTAAAGTGCGACGAGTGTTGGTGTGTGGGAGGAAGGAAGGTGAAAGTGCTTGATGAACTAGTGTCTGGCCTCCAAGACCCACCCATGCTCCCGCTTCCCTAACCAGTGCTGGCCCACCTGTTCGGACGCGCCTTGCCGCGAGCCGCACGCGCTCCCCGCTCACGTGATGGAGAAGCGTCTTTACGACCACCCGGTTGATTAAAAAAGTGATTACAAAGTGTTTGGAAAATAGTGAAGGTGTTGAATAATGTGTTAGTGTGTGTGTATGTGTGTGTGAAGTGGGAAGCCATTGTTAATGGTGGATGAAGTGAGGAGTCACGTGGGCCGGGCCCAGCGGGAAGCGGCCTTCTCCTCCTCCAGCTACTGTAAGTACGGCCAGGCCAGGATGGGCTCCATGAGGCAGGACCCCACCTCCCTGGTGGTGCCTGTCGCCGCCTACCGGGCCATCCATCACACCAAGCTCCCTACAACGGCCACCTTCCTCACAGGGTAAGTCCTCCGCTCCTGCCTCTTTGAAGAAAACGTCATGTAACTCTGGTGTGACATGCCAGGGTAGGTGAACGTCCTTCGTACACAACTTGATCCTGCGGGAGGGCACAGGCACACTCATCCCCTTTCCATCTGTCCCACACTATATCCGTCTCCCTATCCCTTTCTCATTCTTCAGTACAAGTTCCTCCAGTTGGAATAGATGGCGAAAGACTGAGAATTGATTAGATAAAGCTGGTTAAAACGAACTGTCCACTCGAAACATTGCCCTTGACCGCCTCTGACCTGTTGAAGCTCAAATAAACTGGTTTTATACTGCACTGTTAACCCATATAAAATAATCCGTGTATTAGAAATGGAGATACACGAGGAGAGGAATGCCCATTAACATGCATACATATATTTACGCTTGCCTGGATGCTTGCATACATGTAAACATGTATACATGAATATAAATAGTATTAAAGCATTTTCCTCTCCATCCCTCCCTCCCTGCTCGTGACCCGTGCTCTGAAAAACTCGAGCGGAGTTCATACTCCCTGCGGATGAACTCCACCTTTTGCTGACAGAGTAATGAACGTATATATACATACGTAAATACATACGTAAAAATGAAGACGTGGTTCATGCAGGCAGCATAGATAAATTTGAGTTATATGATGAGGATGTTCAAGAGATGGGGGCCAGCAATCGTATAGAACTCACTCTCCATTCAGTACAGGTTTTACGTATTATGTACTTACGTAAAGTAATAATACTATCATCATCATCATTTCTTATCCCGGTAATGAATGGCAGTGTGAGTAAGTAAGTTGTTACGTCGGGTCAGAGTGGCAGTGTGAGACTAACTCCGTCTATGTCTATATATGAGAACGTCCTATGTTGTTAGCTGCGGGCTGCGGCTTTCAACAACTTAGTCGGCCTGCGACCCAAGCCAGCAAACCGGACCATGGGTGGTAGAGGGCTAAACAAGACCTTAACAGCTATGATTCACCACTTGAAGTCATTCTGAATTTGGTTAAGGCTACGTAGCTGCTTGATAACATCCATTAATAACATCAGTACCTTCCAGAAGTCTTGACTCCCACTATCAATTTTCCCAGATGCATATTGTCAATACCGTGAAATTCGTGTATGCTAACATTGGACATAGCAGTACAAAACAACGGCCTAGGAAGGTATCGCATGCGTGTGGTAGTCACGTACATGGAAACTGACGTAGAATTTAGCTTCAGATCAAAGAGGGTGTCGCATGCGTGTGGTAGTCACTCACATGGAAACTGGAGTAGAATTTAGCTTCAGATCAAAGTTGTGTAAGTTATGAACCCTGTTTTTAAAACCCCTGCAGTCATCCCACCCCTGCTTGCTACAAAACTCGAACCGGGTAGTCCGCGTTTCCAAGGCCAGTCCTCGAACCAATACGCCGGGGGAGGTGGATATCCCCCCTCCCCTCTTTAAGCGGAGAAACCTGTGAATGCACTCGTGCAGCTTATGTAAATTTCGGGCAGAGGGTCAGATAGCCGGTAGGGTGAGTGGAATTGTTCCGTTGTTATTTGAGCGTCTTTCGTACGTGAAGTATTGATACAAAGTCTCCAGCGAGATGCCTTGGACGCGCTAAGTTCAACACCTGACGCGGGACACACACTACCCGGTGAAAATACATGTGGATGTCTTGTACCCTTGGAGCAGGACGGTTACGTTCCTTGAGCACGACGGGTACGTTCCTTTAGGTGTGGTGGCCTGGCTTCCGACCCGAGTTAGTTGAAAGGCCAGGCCATCTTCCCCAAGAATTGGACCGTCTTGCTCAAGGATCTCAACCCCTCGCTACAGGAGGTTAAAGATGAGGGAGGAGTTTGGTGAACGCAATGTATGACCACACGCAAGGTCAGGCTCTGGGTCGGGAGCAGCTTCAGTGGATGTTTGTGTCACGCATCCATGTAATACCACGACAATAAGCCAAGGTGAGTCACCTCTGCCCTCTGTAGAAATGATTGAAGTTGTAGAATGATAAAGATGGTGTAAGTAGAATAATTACGAAGGTTCAGAGACAGTACGATTTCTCCAGAGGACTGATGGAAAATCTGTTTTGAATTTGATAACGAATGCAGTGATCATAGTCACGAGGAAGAACTATACTTACACAGTCAGGAGGGGAGACAATTAGGTAGGGAGTTTGTTATAAGCAGAAATTGTGTCAATAACCAAGGCAAATTTATTATGACATACGGAACGCACGCCATTCACCTCGATCACAGAAAGATTGAATTCCATAAGCCACAGGAACTCTGGTGTCGTTGTAGTGTTTCTGTATTTATGAAGACCCGTGTTTGTTGTGATTTTCTGTGTGTGTGTGTGTGTGTGTGTGTGTGTGTGTGTGTGTGTGTGTATATATATATATATATATATATATATATGAAGCAGTGACTTAAACGTCACATTAGTCCAATTCACAGTATGGCTAAGTTACTTTGAACATTTGATGCCGGAGGCGAGGTGCTGTACAGGCAGTCATGGTGGTAGGGTCAATCCTGGCGGTAAATGCAGCATTGTCTTATCTCAGGGCTACGTCCTCCCACCTTCCTTCACGAGAACCAGTGCTCCTAGGTTTGGATTCAGTGTTTCCAATAAGGAATTATTGCCTTTACGCTGTATTGCACATATAAGTTGAGTGCTCATAATGATGATTGTGGCTGTTTGTATGTGGTTGTCTGTATGTGTCATTAAATTCGGATTACAGCTGGTGTTTGCTGGATCCTTATCCTTCATCCGGCACCGAGTGTGGCAACACACCTGGACACAATAACAAACCACTGGTATGGAATTTCTTTTCCGTGAAGGTCAGAATGGAATGATTCATTAGTGTAATGACTGGCTGCCTTGTGTTTGCTGAAATGAAAATAATTCATGAAAATTTAATGATGTTTCTTCATTTTTGTTCCAGGTGAGTGTGTCTTCCAGCACCGGGAAAGCGCGGGCTGAGACTACGGTAGGTGACGAGTGTATGAGGCAACGTATGGTTTGTGTTTGTGCATATAATTGCCTATTTTTACCCGTATGTTCTGTATGGATGGAAAGTCATGCACTCATGGGGCCCCCATCTCTTGAACTGTGTGTGTAATTGCCTGTTTTTACCTACTTGTACATTATGGAGAAAAATCTGTACACTCGTGGGGCCCCATCTCTTGACCTGTGTGTAATGACCAATTTGTGATTTCCTATTTGTGCTCTACGGTAAGGGAGTTATGCACTCGTGGAGCTCCATCTCTTAAGTCTCCTGTATCGTCCAACCTATACAAGCCTCTGTATGCTGTCCACACGTTCGCAGTTTCATCACTCAGGTAATTCCACTACAATCGCTGCCCCTGTATAGTAATTTCTTTTCTTTTGCATCTAACAGTTTTTGGGTTGATTCCATGTTATGGCTTGTGGTTTTATAGTCTCGTATTTTTCGAAGAGCCGTTCGTTGTTGATATCAAAAAAATCTTCATAAAAATAATGACCAGTAACTCAGCTCAGTTTTGGTATCTTCTCAGCTGCCTTTCTCTGGACCTTATCTGTTTGGTCTTTGTGCTTCTTTAAGTACAGTGACCAGACGAGATATACTCTAGTTTTGGCCATATGTAGGATGTGGACCGCTCGCTTAGTATTTTTTTTTTTTATGTGTGTGTGTGTGTGTGTGTGTGTGTGTGTGTGTGTGTTTTGGATTTCTAAAGGAGTGTGGGTGTCCCACATGCCATATCATGTGTGTGGCCAGACCAGGTGAACTCAGGTGTGAGCTGCAGCAGTGGACCTTCAGCAGTTGGTGGCTGGGAGGTGATGCACGTCCGCTGGGTGACGACACTCCGCCTGCTTAATCTGTCTGTCATGCCGGCTTAGCCTGAATCGGCCTCGGATATTATATAAACGTACTGGCACGTCTCTTGTTGCACGTGGGTATCGCTAATGAATGTAGATGTTCACGTAGGGAGGACGCGAACATGTGAGACGAGCCAAGGAAGTGTGGGTACCAAGGAGTCGGGGACGGCTAGACGGTCGACAGCAGTAAAAAGGGCTTATTGGAACCAAGACCACAATGGGAGGTTTTATCCGGAGCACTGAGGAGGAATTATCACACTGAAGAAGAATAAGAAAAGTCATTGTGTCATGACGTGTTGCATATTCTGGTCACGGGAGGTGGTGTTCAGTAAGCTTGTCACCAGTTGCTGCGCCACGCACGCCTTCCCTGGGAAGGACACGGAACACACTCGCCCTCTCCTGCCTCATGCATGGTGTGTGTGTGTGTGTGTGTGGGTATGTGTGTTAAATTACACCCTCTCTCCTCCTCCTCCTCCTCTTCCTCTCCATCGTCTTTCCTTTCCCTATATCTGGCTGATCCCTGAAGATGGAGTGTGTTGCCGGTAGGGGTGTTCAGTAACTTGGAATTAAAGGTATGGTTGAGGACGGTTGAAGGTATGGGTATTGGTTGAGGCTGATGCGGTCGCTCTTGAGTGCACAGGTAATCTATACACCATCCACACCACAACCGTACCCCTCTGAAGTGTCTTGATATATGGGTTCTTTACTGTGAGCCAGCACACATTCTTGGGAAAATATCTGCCATAGGGGATATGATTTTTATTTTCTTACTTGTGCACCTGTGCAGGTCCTTACCTTATCAGTAGCGTTGCCTCGCCTGTGGGGGATCCCTGCAACTAACCTACTGTCTGTGAGGAAAACTCACATGTCTTTCGGAAAGCTGATATGCCTCTGGGTTTGTAATGAACTTACGTCATAGAAAAACTGTTTCTCTGGCAAGGCTCCCTCGGTCACTAGGAGGATAGGGTGTTCATATCAGGGAACTCGGGTGTCGTCGACAGCTGTTGAGCCGCTGACTAGAGTCACGGACATATGACGAAAGATTTACGTCAACAGCATGACTCTAGCGTACAGCGTTTCTCAATATTCAGCGTCGCAGGCGGAACTTTTGCGTCATATACAGATCCCTTGTGCTTCTGACATTGGTTGCTTCGTTATAGTAACATGTTTGTTATCTTCCACAGAATCACCGCTGTGATGACGAAGAAACAAACATCCTTACAGACTAAACCATCTCCCATGATAGAAAAAAAAAGGTATGTTTTATATGGTTTTCTTGATAAGAGTAATCACACATGGCATGCTAGAGTGGCTAGCTGATAAGGAAATAAAATCAGAAAGCTGCCTGAATTATGTTATCGTTCTACGTCTTCCCAGGCATGGAGAGAGGATGGGTCAAAGTATATGGGAAAGCCAGATAACAGGAGACCTGATGACGTGACGAGGTTATCTGCTGGAGGACAGTAATTTTATCAGAAACTCCAAATCCTTATAGATGGATACAAGATAGTAAAGCAGTACATATAGATAACGATGGGATATGAGGGCAAACTATATAGTCTTGGTACATTTAGAGGCTGATAGTAAAGCAGTCTATAACTAGAGACAGGATAGTAAAGGACTCTGTATCGCAGGAGCCAGGATAGTAAATTATCTTGTGCATCGAGAGGTTTGAGTCAGAGACACGCCAAGCGAAGTCAGCTTTATGTGGATAGGAAGTGGTGAGTGGGACTTCAGGTGCCACATTTATGGCTTGAGTGCCATGGTTCCCACCACCATGCCTGCCTCCCAGCGACATATAGTTATGCTGTACTGTTTGATATTGACCCCACCAGAACCTGTTCACTGGTGCAGTATCTGTTGGAGAGTTTATCTTGGCTTGAGTATAACGTACGGGAGAACTCAAGACGGTAATGTAGCACACATGAGGGAACACATGGTTACAGTTACTTGGTGGGGAACAGCCAATCATGAATATTGTACGTGTAAGTGGTGAGGGCGTGGGTGTGAGTGGTGAGGGCATGGGTGAGTGTGTCTCGTGGGCGTGGTTGTGGGCGTGAGAAGTAAACACAGGCGTCTCCCGGGGATGACACATAAGCTTGAGAAGCGGGGAATGAATATGTATCCAGCGGCCAGGCTCACGTTGGCTGGAGAGCTCCTGCTCCATCATTATATACTTCACCATGGCGCCACCGACGCTCCTCCTCCTGCTGCTTCTGGTGCTGCTGCATCAGCTATGGTCTTCTTCACCATCATATCCCCCTCATCCCTGCACCGTTCACATTGCCTCGTGTTATTCCACCGCCATTATTAACATCTCGTGTTTTTCTCGTCCTCCCCGTCCTTCCTCTTCATTATTTCTTTTTCCATTTGCCACACTATAACGGAGGCTTTCACTGCAGGAAGCTCAGACCCTGCAGCCCCCTTCTTTGTTCTTCTCCTCTTGCCCCAGTAGCGCTCCGTACGCCGCCTTTCGTGGTGCATGGTACCACCAGCATTATCATCAGCTCAGGTCCCACGGATCCTGCCACTACCATTTATGGTTGCACGGTACCGGGGGCACCGTCATCACCTCTTCAGTGCCTCCACGACCGAAGGTGTGGGCTCTTGCATCTGACGGTGTCGCCTGCTTGATGCGCGACTCTCGCCCAACATATGCCTGGTTGTAGTGGCAAGCCTTACTTCTCCTGACCTATCTTACCTTGCTGTCCGTAAGTATGTCCGTGGACCTGGACGTCTCACGGGAAATAATAATATGTTTACTTGCTGTCACGTTGTAATTATGAATTATTCTTCTGTGATGGAGCGACGACCCGTCACATGTGTTACGTCTAACTGGTGTTCCCGTCTACCAAACAAATCATCATCACAACAGGTGTTACATTTGCATGAATGAATTGCCTTCAGGGTTCCGTTCCCTTCAGAGTCTGATAGTAAGAAGATTGCACGTGACAGATGCCAGGTACTGAGTGAATGGAGGACCTTTCCTTGGTAATGTCTGTACAAGTTTGGTCCTGAGTGATACTTGCCTCTGTGCTCATGGACTAATTATTCTTGACTCTGTGCTCATTGACTCATTATTCCAGGCATAGATTAATCACATTGAATTTCTGCTTCCTTTTTTAAAACACTTGTAATTATTATCAGGAGTTATGAGTAGTATCTCGTCAGTACTTTGAGATTTTTACGCATTAATGTGGAACAGAAACTTTTATATACTGACCCACAGCGACATTTAAATGAACCACTGGGGCTTCGATGCTGCCGTGTGAGTCCTCGGCTGTGGTCGCGTGTCAGTGATGGATGCTCTAAGGAATTACAATCCAGCCTAAAGGCATGGATGCTGGTGGCCTCAATTTGCTGTTACCTTCGTCAGATTTTCGTGGCTCTTCATCTCCGCAGCTCGGTCTACGATCAAGATGTGTTGTTTTAGGCTGCCTCTCCCAGACCTACGAACATTTCACAACCTGGCTGGTGAAGGTGTTTCGTAGGTACTCATGTTTTGGATGATCGCCGGTTGTGTTACTAATGACTGCAGGCCCCATGGATGCTTGCATCGTTACCTGTCACTGTATTGAATTCGATTTAAGGAGCCATATTTTCCAAAGTTATTCCACGGCTCTCATGCCAGGAGGGTGTGATTTTTGAGTCTAAGGTAGTGGTTTAGGCCCTCCAGAATTTCCTCTGCTTAAATAACTTTCTCGTCTGCGCCCGAAAGAATATAGTCTGAGCCATTTCAATCGTTATGATTTGCTGAAATTTTTGAGGGCCATTTCATGACTGAGCGGATGGGCAAGAGGACACTTGGTCACAGACTTGAACCGTAAGAGTTGAAGACCTCAGAGACCAACATATGGTCATACATTGGACTGTTTGTTGCCCTTCATGAAGACTAATGATAATACATGAAATTATTCTTTTTTTGAGAGTATAAATGCTTCGAAGATTCTCAAAAATAATACCACCGTAAACACAGCAGAAGAAAACTAAACTTCTGGAACCCCATGAGTGGTCGGCACATTGCCAGCAGCCGTTAGACACTGTGGGCTCTATAGTGGAGATGTACATGAAGGTTCTGGATAAGTACAGGTTCAGTTAAGTGCCTATGGTCGAGATTCCTTTAGTGTTAGAGACAAGTACTTGTGTTTCAGCGGCGGGACCCGGGCTCCAGAATGACCGAGCGGATCCTGGAGGTTCCTTTAATGTTACAGAGGAGGACGGGTGTTCTAGTGGATGTTGTGGGTGAGATTTCCTTAGTGTTCTAGTCTTCGGTGGGTGTTGCAGTTGGCCTCGCTCTTGCTGAAG
>JAUUDZ010068693.1:0-10099 GCA_032361705.1 Panulirus versicolor
CCAGGCAGAGGTTAGTTTACATAGGGTAAAAATGTGTATGAAGTATATTTGCAGTGTATTCTGAAGAAGTTTGTGCTGAGAAGTTTACGCCAGTGAAAGCTCAGCATCCTAATAGAAGCTGGTTTAGTATATGTACGTCAACGAGACGTTTACAACCGATGCAAATGATATATGCTCGTGTGGGATCTACAGTAGAAAATTCTGTTCTTAGGGCGTGTGATTAACCAAATCGATTGTATAACTTTACGTGATTGTAGGTTAGGGAAGTGACTTTATATCACGTCTCTCCAGTCCTCGCTTTGATATTCCCGGATGTCTTTGGCTGGGATGCAGCGAGGATTTTTATTCTTTTTCTTTTCAACACCCGAAATGATACCAACATTTCCACGAATGCTGAGCGCGCGTGTCGCTGGCTGAGTTACAGACTTTGTGGACCGTGAGTTAGTGTGCAGTAACACTCGAAGGCCGGAGTCTGTCATCATTTGGAACTGTGGGTTTCAAAGTTAATGTACTTGCGCTGTGCATGCGCCACACATCATATTTTCTCGATTGCGTTTTCGTTATTCAATGTAATCGTTGTTTCAGTCTAGTATTCTTGATTTTTTGTTTTTCAATTACGTTTTGTCAATAGGTTCCCCCATTTCCATTTGATCATACTTGTGGTCTTCGTCCTTCGTCTGCAGGACATTTTCCCTCAAGTTTGAGGACATTCCAAGGGCTTCACTCTCCTACAGGACTTCAGGTTGTGTCTGGTCGTTTGCTTTCTTTTGTTGAGGCTGAATATCGCCAAATAGTGCCATATTTTTCGTGGTGATTCTGATTGTAACGATTCTATTTGTCAGTATCAACAGTAAAAAGCCAATGATAATCATTCTCTTTTGCAACTATGTTCTCGTGTGGTATAACAAAACTAATGAGAGGTTTACTGTATCACTGTAGATGATGATTACAGTAACGTTTGTTAGTCAGTTATTCGTGTCGTCTGCCATTAACTAATAATCATCTCTGATGTTCCTCTGTGTAGTGTTTCTGATGATTTTGTTATTACGTGAGATATGGACGGGTGTTTAATAGCTGTAGCAGCGTTAAGCTGAGTCTACGGGGAGTGGCCTTCAGACAACCTGACTGAACAGAGGCGTAACGTGATAATTTGGTTCTGGTCTGAGCTGTTGGGTATGAGGATCTTCGAAACCACCATAAGGTACACATAGGGTAAGGTAAGGTCCCAGACCCTGCTGTGGGCGTAGAAGACCTCTGAAACCATCGCAAAATATACGAGAGGTAAAGTACGGTCCTAGACCAAGCTTTAGGGGTAGAAGACCTCAGAAACCACCGTAAGGTATACGTAAGGTATACACACACACACACACACACACACTCACACACACACTTACAGGCCAGTTTTCAGTTCAGCAATACGTCTCTTGTACATTGGATTGTTCAGTATCCCAAACCTGAAGTTCTAAGAGAGAACAACCCACAAACTAAGTGGTACATTTACATCAGTACCAGCATGGATGCCTACCAACACTTCCCTCCCGAGTGCTTTATAATACTTCGGTCTGCTGACGTGCCCTGAATGACACGCCTCATTGAAAGACTAATGCAACATTGATACCGGGCTATCTACAGCAGTAACCCTGACATATCCTCCGTCGTAAGAAAGTTTTGCAAAATACGTCCCCAGAAGAAGTTCTCTTACCCTTCCACATTACGAAACCTGACGCAGTCAGACGGCAGCCGTTGGTGTTGGGGACTGAAAGAGTTGAGCGGTGTGAACAAGCGGGCTTCCTCCTTTCCTTGCGTCAGTCACCTCTCCAGTGAGGAAACACCTCAACCTGTCAACCATCATTTCGCCGCCAAGTGCCAGAGACTCCAGCATCTTGACAGCACCTGAATCTCTCACTAGGTTCCTTCCCCACCATCACAGATTCTGTACAAGAATGTGATGTCTTGAGATGGCTGCACGGCTTCAGGGTAAAACAATTTGCCTCAGTCACTAACTTATCTTGGAAACTGTGCTAGGGGTTCTCCCCATACCTAGCCAGACTCTCTGGTCCATCATTATCGTTTCTCTCCATCTTTCAAAATGCCTAACAGATTGTCAGGCTTCATATGTCTCCCAAGTACCGAAGTTAGTAAACCCTCAGTCTGTCATTCAATTACGACCCATTAACACCACTCTGATCTCCAGCTAACTCTGTGAAAGTGTTGCATCTAATTTGGCTTGAAGAGGCACTGCAAGCGGCATTGCCTCTTAATGGCTTGGTGATATAAAGACCTCTACCAACCACTGCCTCGTCAGTTCCTGGGACATTATCTCTCGCAAGATGGAAGACTTTAGAGGATCTCGTCTTCAGTGATTTCTGAAAAGGTTTTGATCAGATCAGCTGCAACACAGTCATCAGTGAAGCCATCCAGATTGGGTTGCGATGGAGTGTCATTTTATGGTTTGCAGGCCTTCTCAGTGAGCCAGGAATTACGCTTCCGGTGGCCATCTCCACCTTTCCAACCCCTCAACTGCGGCGTTCCATAAGGCACATAAATGGGGTCCTTGTGCTTCCTCATCCTCATAGATGATGCCATGGTGGAGGCACCTGCTGGATGGAAGTAAGTTGAGGACTCTACCTCTGGTGTCTTTGTTCCTCAGACTAAGCCTTCCAGAACCTTCGACATAGTCTTCAGAGCTGAACCACCACCGTTCACCTCACCATCAACCAAACTAAGACTGGTGGTCTGCATATAATCCTCCAGGTTGTTCCGTCTGTCAGGCAGGACAAGCTGAAAGGAACAAATCAGCATCTAGTCCTCCAGCTGTGTATCATCTCCACATTTTCTGTGGACTCGAGACATGAGAGATCGCTTCGCCTGAACTCGAGAACATTTACATAACTTTCAATACTTCGCTTACTCACCTTTGCCTCCCCTTCCTTGTTTTCCTCCCTTTTTCAACGACACAACAGGGACAGTATGGGATTGGTGCAGGAAAGGGCGAGCAAGATCAGCCTCGTTCCGTCGTACACCAATCAGAAGGTCCTGAACACACTAGTCCTTCGAAATCTTGCCAACCATCACGTGGACCAAAAGTTCAAGAAAAAGTTACTGCACCATCTTTGCCATCAGAGCTCCCTCGTCCCAAGGTTGCAGTTTACTACCTTAACCGCTTCGAGCCTATCCGAACCCATATTGGCCCTCACAAGCACAGCGTTGTTACAGCCATTATCAACATTTTGGATAATTGTGCAAAGACAGTCTGTTGACTCCTCTACTCTTTGTTGAAGCTCCCTTGTGTTTATTGTATGTATCTTTTATTTATATTTTCAACCATTGGTTGTATTATTATTATTATTATTATTATTATTATTATTATTATTATTATTATTATTATTAATATTATCATTATTATTATTATTTCTTCTATTACTGTTAATAGTAGTAGTAATAATGATAATAAATACTAGTAGTAGTAATAGTAGTGTTACTACTACTACATATACTACAGATAGGACTTATTATCATTATTATTGTTGATATTGATATTATCATTATTGTTATCATTCAGCCGTCTTTAATATATATATATCTTTATCTCTGTCCTCACGTGCACGGGCTACGTCAGATGTATACAGCCTTCCAGCTCATTCAAACGCATATCCAACTTATGCCCAGCGTGCCGAAGTAAATTAAATCACCTACATCACTGTGGTCCTTCATGATTATTCAATTAGAACATTAAACCGAGTCGTCAGGTGAGACTAACGACTTCATTTACACCTCCACCATCTCTCTCTCTCTCACACACACACACACACACACACACACACACACACACACACACACAGTCTACCTCCTCTACGTACCATCAGGATCCGTCCCTCCTGACGTCATCATCTGAAGTGCTGTACCATTAGCTTTATCTGTTGACTCACATAACCTTGTCCGTCGTGTTCCTTGGTCCTCATCTACTGGCACCATCAGCCACTGCATCACACTGGTCTTTCACCATCGTCTCATCCGTCGTGTGTCGAACGTGGTTGTGACGTGTTTTGAAGACTTCTTTTTCTTTTTTTCCACGCCAAATGTCATATTGTCCCATATTCGTTTTTCCATCTTTTTATTCTCCATACTCTTAGTTATGTTTAGATTACCTCTTGGTACTATTCACTGTATTCGTATAGTTTTATCTTTTCTATGTAGGTTATCCATTTTTACTGCCATGATTCTTACGCCTCTCTGTACATAAGTTTTTGCATTAATGTCCAAGATTTGGCAAAGCTAATCCATCTAAAATGTCTAATACCCAGTCCTCGCTTGATTTCATCCCATTCAAGAAAGTTCTTAAGTTTTCCTCCTTGTCTTTACTATTAATTTCATATGTTCCTGATATTTCTACTGAATGTCGCTTTCTTTTACCCTGATATTTCTACTGAATGTCGCTTTCTTTTACAGCTTCTGGTATCTTTCTATTCAGTGTTGTCACATTGTAACTGCCTTACTCTTCATAGGATGAGAACCTTGTGCTTACGAGTATGTACTTTCAACTTCCTCGTTCCATATAAACATGAGGAAAGTAATGAATTCTACTAACCTTCTGCCAGTAAGCTAAGGGAATAGTATCATCAGCATAAAGCCGTGATAGCTTTCTTTACTATTCTGCTCTGGTTCAGTTTAGTCCCGTAATCACCTCCATCTTATTCCCATCTCACGTAATGCCCGGCACATGAACGCATTAAGCCACAATGGTGACATTATACAGACCCAGACGCACTTTATAGTTATTCGAGCCGTCCACTTCTGCCACCACGGGTTCTCACACCCCAGCAGGTAATTCAGATTTATTTTTTTTTTTTTTACAGCGTCTTCGTCTGAGAATCTTCCACTGCTCTTTAACGGCCTTAACCTTTATACAGTCTTTATGTGGTCTTTCCCATGTTGTCGCACACACACACGCACACACACACACACACACACTTCCCACATCCAGTCACCGGCTGTTTCATCCCTCAGTCTTCTCCGTCTCACTTACCTCACCGTATATACCTTTTGCTTTTCCCATTATCTTGGTTGCAATACTGCTCTTCTGTTCTCCTCCTTTGTTATCTCTCACTCTTCGTTCCACAGTCTCTTGGTCTTCACCCCCACGGACCTGGTGCTCACTTCGCGTATATTATCACCTTCAGTTCTTCAACTCGCTCTCCATCTTTCCCGAATTTCACCTCTAAGAAGCATCTCTCGTCCGCCAGATGAACTCTCTCTCTCTCTCTCTCTCTCTCTCCCTTCAGTTTTCATAGCGACCTTTTCATTTTCACTTATTTGCTTCCCTCCAGAGCAACTTGTTATTATTTGTCCTCTTCGTTTATCCTTTTTCTGAGATCCTCATATGTTCTGCTAGTGTAATTAGACGCCAACCTTCATTGCATGTTTATATTCATAACGTATGTATTTACTGTTTACCTCTTGTTCATCACTGGTTTCTAAAAGGTCAGGGTTCTTGAACATTTCCATATTTCATCGCCTAACGCCCGTATGTTTTCATTCCACGATGCTGTTCTTTTGTCCTCAGCTTAACTGTATCTCCCCACACCTGTGTGTAAGCCTCTTTCAACGCAATCTTCAGGTGTCAAACATCATTTTCACATTTTCCACAGCTTCTACATTCTTCACATTTAGGAAATTCCTTCGCAGATACTTAATCCTTATAACTTTAGCGCCTGCCCTTAATCCCCTCACATTTGCGCTCCAGGTCCGATGTCATCCTACGTAAGAAAGCTGCTAAACACTTGGTATGATCTTGATTTTATAAGTCCTTTCTAAACTCTTACGTAAACTTTGCATCATGAATACATCCTGTCATGTTTGATTATCTGCTTCCTTATCTTCTAATATTGTCATTGAAGTCTTCCTTATCTTCTAATATTGTCATTGAAGTTTGATAGTCGTTTATTGAAATATTTTTATTTACAGCTATGGCGTTAACGTCTTTGAATAGTTTTCTTGTACATTAATCATTGGATTTAATTTGCAAACCGAATGTAAACTCAGTCAAATCATCTCACAGAAAGTAGATCACTAATTCTGTATCCTGCTCATTCAACCATCTTTTTTCTTTTGTGTAGGAAAAGAGAGGAACATTTTCCTTACCATCAACACTTTGCACAGCTTCCCTTCATCCTGCGCTCCCTCTCCTGTGCCACTTTCCTCTCCCTCTAGCCTCCTGTTTCTGCTCTCTCTCCCCTACCTTTCTCTCTCTCCTCTCGTCCTCCCCTCTTCATTCCCCACTGCCAGTCGCTCGATTCGCTTCCCCCATCCTCTCCCCTTCTCCAACCTTCTCCCCATCCCATCTTTCTCCCCGGGCTTGCCTCCCCATTCTCGAGTCTCCTTATCCCAGTCTTTCTCCCTCCCATCTCCTCCTCCTCCTCCTCCATGATATACTTAGTTCAATACCAGCTAATAAATCGATCCTTTCAAGAGTTTTATCGGCCCCGTTGGCAGGTAATACAGGCTCCCTGGCTGGATTTATTGCTTATATTGCCGGCAGTAAAGATGGCAAGACTCTTCGTTATAATACCGGCATTAAAGACGGCAAGACACTCGTCATACTGCCGGCAGTGGAGCCAGCCAGCCAGCAAGTCTTCGGTGCATTGCCGGTAATAAAGACATTAGCGTTTTACCGTCGGCAGTAAAAACATTAAATCCCGGTAGAGCCTTAACAGTAAAGACACTGAGAAACCTTGCTATAGCGGACGATAAATACGAGAAGACACGCTATTGGTAATTGTTCTTGGTTATACAGACGTAGCCAGTGCGTTGTCGTCCTCAGTAATAACTGTATAGTCAAAATGCTTTTCACCTGATTTTATGTACTGTTCTGTATGTTCCTGGGTACAGTAATTCTAGCCTAATATAACAGTGCAAACCAAGCCATTAACTCTCCTAACTCACCAGACCATTTCTAACATGATTAAACCATTCTTATGATGGTGAGACCAACCTTGGTCGCACCAATCCTAGCCATTCCTAGTCAGATCATATCCATCCAAACCATTTCTATCCTAATCCAAGTAATCCTAGTCATTCCTAACCTAATAAGACCAATTCTAGGCATTCATATCTTCATTAGACCAATCCTAACTTCGAAAATCACAGTTTTCTCTCTGATCACTAGTATGGTTTCCGTAAGGCGAAATCCACTGGTGATATTCTTTCCTATCTTACTTATGTCTGGTCATCATCCCTGAAAGATTTGGGGGAATCGTGTGTAGTTGTCCTTGACATATATAAGGCTTTTGACTGGGTGTAGCATCGGGGTCTCATCTCTAAACTCATCTCTTTTGGGTTCCCTCCCTCCACTTTGCTCCTTCATATCTAGCTTCCTCTCTGGCCTATTTGTCTCTGTGGTTGTTAATGGATTAGGGCCCCCCCCCCCCCTTTGGATTTTTCCTCCATGCTCTTCAACGATTTCCTCTCCTCTACAAATAATCCAATGCTCCCATACGCTGACGATTCAACATTGCATTCCACCACATCCTTCAATTCTGCTATCTCTTCTCCCGCTCGAACTGGTTCTCGTCTTGACAGCCTCCTCAGTAAACTCAGACTTGGACGGGATATCTTATTGGGGTAGACAAAATCTCATTAAGTTTAATTCCTCCAAAACCCAGTTTCTACCCATATCTCTATCGAAAACTCTTTGTAACTCTCGTCTCCTCCTTCGACGGTTCTAGAATTCCACCTCCTGACTCAATGAACATACTTGGCATTACTGTAACTTCTACTCTTTCTTGGAAGTCCCACATGACAGGAATAGCTACATCTGCCTCGAAGAAATTGGGTGTCCTATTTAGATATCGAAGCTTCTTCTCTTCTGAATAGTTGTTCCGTTTATACAAGGGATTGATTCATCCTAGTATGGAGTACTGCTCTCAAATTTGAGATGGTTCCAGATCTGCATCCTTACTTGATAGAGTTGAGTCGAGAGCGACTCGCCTTATAAACTGTCCCAGGCTAACTTCCAAACTTGACCTTCTTGCCCTCCGCCGCATTGTTGGTTCACTTTCTCTCTTCTATAGGTATTACTTTGGTTTTTGCTACTGCGAGCTAGCTGCATCTGTGCCCACACCACTAGCTAGACCACGCAATACTCGTGAAACTGCTGGTCACTTGATTATTGTGTGGCCATCCGCAACTTAAGAGTGGACCGTTTTGATACCTTACTCTTTCCCTACACGTCGAAGCTTTGGAACTCTCTACCTTCTCATGTCTTTCCCAATAACTTTGACCTGGCACGTTTCAACAGACAGGTTTTTCACCTCAAAAGTTCGTGAGAAACTCGAAAGTACTTTCCCTTGTCTTTTCTTTTTCCGCTTCATATTTCTCTCTACATTTCAGCGAAGACCCAGCCTTGATATGGACTTTTGTCCCTGACTGGAGTCTTCAGTGTTAAAAAAAACTAACTCAGTTCAACTGATCCTGATTAACGGTAACCTACCCAAATCGCATCTAACCTGGCCAGCCTGACCGACCAATCCTAAACTGATCCAACCAACTCAAACCACACCTAGCCTGATTGAACCACACCTAACTGACGTGGCCACATATCACCTGCAGGATATTATTGCGTTACCCATGCAGTACACGTATAAGGATAATAGGTAAGGACATGCTGAGCCAGCACATTATGACATTGGTCGTATCACTGGGAGGACTACACCTCGTTATGCTGCCGGTAGTATAGATGATCTCATCGTTATTCTACCGGTGGTGCAGGACGTCTCGTTATACTGCCGGCAGTGCAGAACACTTTGCTACACTGCCGGCAATACATGACACATTGTTGTACTACTGGCAGTATGAGAAGCTTATGTGTGTATATATATATATATATATATATATATATATATATATAATATCAGTTGTACAGTACAGGACAATGTCATAATGTCGGAGTCGCTTATAAATTCCATACCACAAGTTAATATTACATATATAACAAGCACTTCCCCGTTGTATCCACAAGTAATTATTAGATATATACCAAGCCTACCCCCGGTGTATATGATACATAACATCCTCTCTTTCAGCCTCTGTTATATGGGTAATATTCACTCCCTTTGAATGATAGACATTCCCACAATAGGTATTGTTCTTGTAATACACACTTCCCGTAATTATATTTGTGGAGAGTTTATTTGTCTTTTTACGACAATTAACATTGTCAGAATGGGTCAAAAAGTCGCTGACATCAGTATATATCTGCAATTTTGTCGCGCATATGTTCGTAAGAGGTCGGTGGTTAGCAAGGTGATTATCTCTCATAATCACCCACTTGGCTTGTTCATTGCAAGGAACATTTGCCGTGGTCTGGTCCTCACTTCCATAAGAGTTTGTGTTTGTAGGACGAAGGTTTTAACACGTCAGTAGTCAACGAAAGATACTTTTTCGTGAAGTTTTTAACATGGTACCTATATATATGGTTTTATAGTACTTATTGGTACATATATTTTCCTTTAGTACTACTTTAAAAAGTAGTGTTGTCAACCGCAAGTCGTCGTGTCGGCACGGGAGTGTAGTAGTGTGAGGCTGGGCATGGTGTAGTGAGGGTCGAGTCTGCATAACACCTTTCTCCTCTCCTTTCCTCTCCAACGTAAACAACTAAGTGTTTATTGTAGGGTGGTTGGCGGCAGTGGTTTTCGATGAACTTTTGGTAATATTTTGTTGATCTGAATTGAACTAAAGAGTCTAATACGAGTGTGCATGTAGAGAGAGACACGAGTATTAATCATTTCAAGACTTTTAGGATTTTTTCTAAGCCAGCAAACTTATCATGATGCTTTGAAGGATACCGAAAAGAAAGCTGATTTTTCGCCCTGCGTGTCCACCACTCTGCTCTGATGATATCAAGAATATGCTTTAACACAAAAACGGCACAATGGTGAACTCATAAAGGTTAGTGCATTATTTCCGATAGCTTCCATGGAGGAAGAGACGCTTTAAGCTGTTCCAAATGCTAAATGTAGCAACTTTTGATACAGATTGAATATGTTACGATATATATATATATATATATATATATATATATATATATATATATATACAGAGA
>JAUUDZ010068704.1:0-10098 GCA_032361705.1 Panulirus versicolor
TTGTATCGTTACAACCTGTTACTTCTCCCACTTGTATCGTTACAACCTGTTACTTCTCCCACTTGTATCGTTACAACCTGCTACTTCTCCCACTTGTATCGTTACAACCTGTTACTTCTCCCACTTGTATCGTTACAACCTGTTACTTCTCCCACTTGTATCGTTACAACTGTTACTGCTGGTGCTTGTTATTTGTTGTTCGGTATGATCCTGTTGCTGTTCACGCTGCTCGTTCTGTGAGCAGTGTTTACGTTTCTTCCTTGCCCACTACACCCAGTGCAACAACATACGTCACACCAGGAGTCACATCAGATCTTACAGGGAGCTCCAGGTTGTGATTGCTGCATATGTCACAACCTCTGTGTGTATGTGTGTGTGTGGAGCAAGCGGCCTTACAACCAGCTTTGAGCTTGTAATTCAATTTAGTGAGGTGGAGCCTGGGTCGGGGCAGGACAGGTCATGGCGCCGGTGGTAGTATTTCCTGGAGGATAACCTGATAACAGGAGAGGAGAGCCACCCTCCCCACGTTTTATCATTTCAACCATTTTACCACTCAAACCTTTAAGACATTTTTCCCTTGAGATTGAGCCAGAAATCTCCTGCTTTAACTTGCCCAGGCGCTGCCCAGCGACACCTCTGAAGCAATGCTCAGCGAGACTCCTGAAACAACAGATATATGAAGCTTCAGGTTTCACACAGCTGACCCATCCCAGACTCATTAGAAAGACAACCCTCTGAGAGACTTCTTGGTTGATTCTCCTCCAGTAAGTCTCGGATCATAACCTTTATCTCCTTCCTTCGGTTACTTTCCCCTCAATATCTATAGGTACGATGCCTCACACAGGAAGTGCTTCGTTCACAGAAGGATGTGAACCAATCTGTGAGGCCGGCCTCACATGGTTGAATACCTCAGCCGACTGGATGAATCCCAGTCATCCAGGCGTATCCTTTGTCACTCTCCTCAAGGATTCATGGATGATCAGGTTCACTGAACGTCACAGTGTAAGGTGGACCACCTACGTGTGAGCACACAAGGAAGTAGAGTCCGTCACAGTAGAACACATTGTGTCACTACAAGCAGGAACATCATTAACATGATTGACTGTTATAACAACCACACACCAGTCCGTCACACCACCAGACCCGTCCGTCACACCACCAGACCCGTCCGTCACACCACCAGACCAGTCCGTCACACCACCAGACCAGTCCGTCACACCACCAGACCCGTACGTCACACCACCAGACTCGTACGTCACACCACCAACAGCCACTACCTACCACGATTGTTCTAAGTCATCTTAAAGACGCACATGAACAATAACACTTAAGCAAACAACAAAGAAGACCCAACATAAACCGTTCAGGTATAATACATGATAGAGTTATAATGATAACTTGACCTGTGAGTTATGGTAGATCTCACAAACATAACACAACCGTTCGAGGGAAAGTTGGGCAGTGTCGTGTCTTGTCTGAACACTTAATAAAACATACTTGTTATGGATCTGTGAAACATATTTAAGATTGTTCAAAGGTTCATCAATAATATCGCACCGTAATACATCTTCCCTATAAGAAAGAATGAAGCCCGTAATCCTCTTTTCACCTGTCGCAATATATAAACTTTTACTTTCAAATTACATTTTCGCAGCTTGAAGCGACCTCTTTCCCTCGTCGTAGAAATGACTCTTTGTGGCAAGGTTCTCACAACTTCAGCTGGAGTGGTGTTCTCAAACCAACTTTTGGAATACATAAAAAGGTTTTAATGCAAACCTCGCCTCAACAAAATATAGGTGTTGAAAACTTTGAGATTGACCCATATTGTTAAAAATGGTGGGGATGTAAACTAAGGTTCAAGATACAGGTGGAGGAAACTGGTGGAGAGAGGTGGAGACGTGGAGGAAACTGGTGGAGACGTGGAGGAAACTGGTGGAGACGTGGAGGAAACTGGTGGAGAGGGGTGGAGACGTGGAGGAAACTGGTGGAGATGTGAAGGAAACTAGTGGAGACGTGGAGGAAACTGGTGGAGACGTGGAGGAAACTGGTGGAGACGTGGAGGAAACTGGTGGAAGACAAAGACGAAAAATATATTGTGGCATCGACTATGACTAACCACTTTCTATGAGGACCAATTGTATAACATTATACATTATACACAAGAACAGTTGTATAACATTATACATCATACACAAGAACAGTTGTATAACATTATACATCATACACAAGAACAGTTGTATAACATTATACATCATACACAGGAACAGTTGTATAACATTATACATCATACACAAGACCGGTTGTATAACTTAACATACATCATTATACAAGTCTAGTTGTACAGCATACATCATTATGCAAGACCAGTTGTATAACATGTAGCATTATACAAGACCAGTTGTATAACATGTAGCATTATACAAGACCAGTTGTTTAACAATATACATTATGCAAGACCAGTTGTTTAACAATATAAATTATACAAGACCAGTTGTTTAACAATATACATTATACAAGACCAGTTGTATAACAACATACATTATACAAGACCAGTTGTACAAACCAACATACAACATTAAGAAGGATATTACTGGTCCCACCAATCAGTGTTTACAACATCTTCAGTTCAACCCGAAGATGGTACAACATCACAGACCCTTTTATTGTTGTTAGTGAAGTGTGAACTGGTTAGTTTGGAGAGTGTTTTATTCTGTTGATGTGTGAAATGTAAGTCTGTTGATTTCGTGACGTTATTGTAAACTGACCGATCCATAAACGGTTGTATTTTGTTTGACAAACGTGTTGACGTGAGGTAGCCAGCCTGCAGAGTTTTATGTTGTTGAAATGTTGTTTGATGTGACAGGAAACGTTTTGTTTTGTAATGTTTTGTTGTTTGGTTCGTGTATGATTGTCTTCTTTGTTGACATGTGAGTTAGTATATCCATTGAACTTGTGTTTAGTTATTGAACAGTTTATAAGTCAGTAATCATAGTTTTTGCTTTCATTATAGCATCAACACTGATCATTCAGTTCATCCAATTAAACATCCATTTCAACAAAACAGAATTCTCGCAGTTATTCATAACTTTACTTTCCCTCTTAACCACACATTAGACCACTATTCATCCGTCTTTTTCCATATACATCAACCATGTTATTCACCCTGCCCAACGGTATATACATTCACTCAAACCTACAATTTTCAACAAGTAACACCTCCAGGCTTCGTTGAAGTCAGCAGAAAGGCGTTATGCAAATATCTGTGAATACGACAATAGTTCAAAAAATTGTGTAGATTACAGCTACCTCAGCGGCTCAGGTTCGCCCTATCTCGAATATGTGTATGCAAATTTTATGTAAATGTTCATGGACGAAAACTGCGACTTAGGGAAACCTAACCAGACTTGTCTGTTCCTTTTGTAAAGGTTGAAAACTGTATGGAAAGATATGACAGGATTTACTGCGGCAAGTTTCTAATATATCTTGATATAATGGAAGTATACTGAGGGATGATAGACTCTCGCTTATTGTGTCAGGTCATGGTGTCTTGATATAACTGAGGTATACTAAAGGATGATAGACTAACATATTGCCCAGCTATCGTGTGTAGCGTTCTTATGTAAGTCATTGTGTGTTTGTGTGGTGTTGTATTACATATATACTAGGTTATGGTTGTTCGAGATGTGGTATAGTATAGATCAGGCTGATATGATAAAGTATACTATGTCACCATGGGTCTCTGAGTGACACTCACTAGCTTGATATATATCATGGTATACTGTAATGTTCTTGTTTGATGTATATGTTGGTATAATGAACCAGGATGGTTTAACACGAAAAACCTTGTACTGTATGTGTATCATGTGATGTGTAGGTGTAGGATGTATATGCTGTGGCACTCTGTATTCATAAAATGTGGTCTACTGTGGTACTGTGTATGTGTAGCACGTGTATAGTTTGGTAATATGTATGTATGAAACGTGTAATACTGTGATGTTTTGTATGTGTTGGAATGTTATGTTGTGGTATAATTCTTAAGATGAATATTTCAGATATCATTAGATATCTTGATATACCTATATTGGTGGTATGACACAGGTACTGTAACGAGTTTTAACTTGGTATGTTATCATACTCCAGTCACCTGCCAGAGAGAACAGTGAGCTGTTGACTAAGCAGTTCCTGCCCACAACAGAAGGTTGATACCAACATAATGTTTACTGCAGGAGACTGTGGACTGCTTTAAGACGACACATGGAGGGAGCTGGCCCGACCACAGGTGCCTGGGTGTGGGTTGCTAAGGACAGTCTATGATCCACTGCGCATGTCTGGTTCAAACACCATGTACATAGAACAACAACACACACTACAGCGAAGCCATTGTTGTATAATGCTTCTATTACTGACATAAATTGTTTGTGTAGATATCTACCCTTGGGTTTATACATAGATAGCTAGATAGATAGATAGATAGATAGATAGATAGATATAGGTAAATATATATATATATATATATACCATTATAGGGTGTATTTACAAGGCTAGTTTCTGTAGCTGTTCCACGTTAGCGTCAGTAAACACCAGAAGAACAGCTGATGATGACACAAGAAGATAATGGAGGATATAATGATCATTGTATTACTGTTAGCACAAGTTACCATCTGACATATGAATAATCATTATGAATACATTAGTAGATTAAAAAAATATTTCATAATCAATGCCATAATTAGCTAATGCAATAATTTGTTAATGAGCTGAGGCGATGAACACATTGTCTATCATTCATACATCTTCGGATCTGTTTAGCTTTCAATAAATGTAGATTTCCCAGGATGAAGACATGATGTATTGTTGTGTGGCGTCCACAACCACAACAGATAACACCTGATAATGTATACTGCTGGGATCAAGTTAGTTATGTTTCTCCCTCAGTCTTCACAACATGTTAATTACAACCTACTGACTCTTACAGTCCAGTAATGATGATGTATAATGTATCAAGTTGTTTGTGGGATGAGAAATCATATTATGATTTACGACGAAGATGGTAATATATAACCATAGATCTTGTCACGACCTTACTGTGGGTATGGTGGAGGAGGTGGGAGGAACAAGACCTTACTGTGGGTATGGTGGAGCAGCTGGGTAGAACAAGACCTTACTGTGGGTATGGTGGAGGAGCTGGGAGGAACAAGACCTTACTGTGGGTATGGTGGAGGAGGTGGGAGGAACAAGACCTTACTGTGGGTATGGTGGAGGAGCTGGGAGGAACAAGACCTTACTGTGGGTATGGTGGAGGAGCTGGGTGGAACAAGAGAAACATCAGGGGTGAGTCACCAGCTCATGGTTTACGCTCAAGATCACCAATTAAGAAAGTTAGGTTCAGTGAGTTAGAAAAGTTTACCTTCATTTTCGCTTTGGTAAACTCCCAAGGATCTGGAAACCTTTCCTTACTGTCCAGAATTATGTATCTTTTGTTTCATATTGAGTGGGACGTCTGTGGCGAGGGTTGGAGTGTGAGGGCAACTTATCTGTCTGTCTACATCCCACACATCCTCCCACATCCATGAGACAGGTGCCACAGTACTGGAATATGTACCGAAAACAAAACAAACTGAACAGAAAGTTAAAATCCTCTCTATATGAACGGAGGCCAGACTAGTGTGACAACTGGGGAACCACCTGGCCTCTGGGAGGGAGGGAATCTCATTACAACAATGACCAAAGGTCAGTAAATTACGTTATGAAAAGGTAAGATATCTCTGCTTCCTTTACTGCAGCTACATCAAGTGGTCTGATGTGAGCATTTATCTGTATACAAAGACTCAAACACTTCGAGGCGTCAACTACCTTAGTTTGGGTACCTTCGTGCAGTCAACACAGTGGAATCTTTGTGAAACATCTCATCATGTTCTTCATTTTGGTGGAGAAGACGTCAGTAAATGTACCTCCATGGTACTATATCCAAACGATTTTAGCTTCAGCAAACCTCATCTCCCCGCCATCATTCTCAAGCATCAGTGAAGATGATGTACGAATCTTGGCCTCGTCAGATCAGACTCTGGGTATCAAATAGCACTAAACTTCAGGAGATGAGATCCGATACTGTTTATGACTTTAGGTGTTTCCTTCCTTCGATCCTCCTCTGCTGCCATGTTCCAGTCACATTCATATGTTTCACACATGAAATCTCAGCTGGAATCTCATCATGTACGAGACTTGTTGATGCTCCTATTCTTCAAACTCATTACCTTAATGATTCTCGTCTCTGATACTTGCTTGGCTCTGGAATGTCTTGGTCGAACTTCTGAGATGTGAACTGTTTTTTCTCGTTCTCTTTTACATTCCTTCATTATAACACAAGTTGACCTTTTCTTACGTCCTGTTTGTACATGTTTATATTTCTGAGTCTTATAAGTATAAGAGCCGCATTATTGATGTCTTTTTCCCTAAAATGACTTGGGTACAGAGCGGTTTAGTATTCTCTGTGTGAGGAATGATAATGCTATCAAGGAAAAAATGAAATATAAATCGGGAATGATCTAAGTTTGTAAATGTTGAAAAATAAACATAACAACAGAGTCCAAGGTCACAACCTTTCGTAAAGTGACGAAGTTTATGATTGAGGTTATGACTTGTTATAACTCAGGTTATGACTGAGGTTATAAACAGGCGAAAAATGTGAACAAAAAGAACTTAAGAAACCTCAGGTAGCACGAGAGTCAACCACATTATGGGCACAAAGAAAATCCAGACAAATGTTATATTTTCAAGCCAGGAGGTACCAGAGTTGCCAACGATAATATCAGACAACAAAGAAAATAAAATATAAGATTAAGAAAAAATGACGAAGATGAATGTGGCTGAGGAGCCAAGTTTTGCTGGAAACTTGAGGTGTGGGTCAGAGGCGAGGCATCTTCGTTATCTGTAAGAGAAACAGATGTTGTTGCTGAACTTCATGTAATTTCTGGGACCAAGGATGCCTTCTTGTCTTTCAGAAATATTAGACGAAAAATAAGCTTTCAGTCTTTCCTGTTTTTTACAGAAAACTGGACCAAGTTATACATCTATGCATCTTTTCCTTAGGAAAAACAGAGTACAGACTATGATCTTGCAGTCAACATCTGTTTCATATAAAGCATTTGTGTCGAGAATTCTCGTTCCACAGACGACTGACGTATCCTCAAACTTCTACAACCTTTGTCCATACATATGTATGGCGGTCACTGTTGTTATATGCTTCATATTGAACTAATGATGACGTGAGGACACAGGTTCACACCACAGTGGGACTGGGTAGACCTACCCCACCCAACCTTGACCAGGTACAAGACTCAGGTAACTCTGTATGTAGTCCACACACACACCACACTGACCACATAGCATGACCTCCCTCATCAACCGTAGCATATGTACGTTCGAGCCTCGTTATACTGTGATTGTATCGTTATACTGCCAGATATTCCCTAATATTCTGGTATATCTTATATGAAGTAAAGAGGGGAGAGAGAGAGAGAGAGAGAGAGAGAGAGAGAGAGAGAGAGAGAGAGAGAGTATTGTTCATAGTATGATACAGATAAGGAAACATCCTCAGGTAAAAGTGTCAGATAATTAGCATTATCTTCTCAGTAAAGTCTTGTCTGGGGGTGTCCATTAGCTATCAGTAACTAGTATCACTATATTTATCAATCACATTCAGTCATGATTCCAACATGTGTCTGAGCACACACTGTAGAAGTGTGTTTTCATGCCTTTTGTGATATCATTGTGAGAATATCAAACCAAGGTGGATCTTAGTTAACATGAGGCAGCAGGAAGGTGTAAGTTGGCTTAAAGTCTTTAAACTGATGGAGATAATTAGAAAAATTCTTTGCATGCAATCTTGTCATGCAAGAAAACATGTGAGATAAGAGGCAACTGCTTGTTCATGCATAGGAACGAGCTAACATATGTGTCATGCAAATGTTATGCATTATTTGTGTAGTGGGGACTGCGGTGACGGAGGGGTAGTGTAGTGGGGACATGAAGGGAGATAGTGTGGGCATGTCCTACTGCTGGTGTGGAGTACAGTAATTATAGCACTAGTACAGTGGATACAGTTACAGTGACACTAATAGAGTGGATACAGTTACAGTGACACTAGTACACTGGATACAGTTACAGTGACACTAGTACAGTGGATACAATTACAGTGACACTAGTACAGTGGGTACAGTTACAGTGACACTAATACAGTGGATACAGTTACAGTGACACTAGTACAGTGGGTACAGTTACAGTGACACTAGTACAGTGGATACAGTTACAGTGACACTAGTACAGTGGATACAGTTACAGTGACACTAGTACAGTGGATACAGCTACAGTGACACTAGTACAGTGGATACAGTTACAGTGACACTAGTACAGTGGATACAGTTACATTGACATTAGTACACTGGATACAGTTACAGTGACACTAGTACAGTGGATACAGTTACAGTGACACTAGTACAGTGGATACAGTTACAGTGATACCAGTGCAGTGGATACAGTTACAGTGACACTAGTACAGTGGATACAGTTACAGTGATACCAGTACAGTGGATACAGTTACAGTGACACTAATACAGTGGATATAGTTACAGTGACACTAGTACAGTGGATACAGTTACAGTAAGAAGAGTTCTGTTGTGGTGTAGCCAAGAACACCACACGTCACAACTGTTGTTATCTACAACGCAGGAGTGTGGTTGTGCTCTCGCTCACACAACACAGGGGTCGCTCTCGTCATCTGTTATAATGACACCACCTGGACACGTCACGCGCCTGACCAGAGAAAATGAAAGAAAGAAACACACGTTCCTTGCTCACGTCTCTCGTCTACTGCACTTTAATCTAAGCTAAAAGGCAGGCGACTGACAGCTGTATTTTGTCTGTGTCTGAAAATATAAAATTCTCTTCTTGAAATGTTGTGTTGGTACAGTTGAGGAAGGCCTTACAACTATCGCCCCATTCCTCGTAAATCTGAAGTTTTCTATAATTCCATTATTCTTCAACACTTACATCCTCGGTTTCTTCCCCCTGATCATCAGTACAATTTGTACAGTACCATGTCCTCAACACTTACATCCTCGGTTTCTTCCCCCTGATCATCAGTACAATTTGTACAGTACCATGTCTTCAACACTTACATCCTCGGTTTCTTCCCCTTGATCATCAGTACAATTTGTACAGTACCATGTCCTCAACACGACCTGTCCTCCCTCAGGCAGTGTGTTGAATCAACACGACCTGTCCTCCCTCAGGCAGTGTGTTGAATCATTTAACCTGGCTCTCTAACATCTCCCTCAGGTAGTGTGTTGAATCATTTAACCTGGCTCTCTAACATCTCCCACAACACAACATGTCCGCTGAACTTCCTTCATCAGTTGTGTTTGTTGTGTGATACATCGTTTCTTCGTTGTGCTCCTCTCCTTTATCAACAGTGGTGACCCCTGACACTGCTGTCCCATCCTCCGCACTCATTATAATCTTGATTCAACCTCTGGCAGGTACACTGGCAGGTGCAGAGTGTACCTTACACACGGTATACTGGCAAGTGCAGAGTGTACCTTGCACACGGTACACTGGCAGGTGCAGAGTGTACCTTCCACACGGTACACTGGCAGGTGCAGAGTGTACCTTCCACACGGTATACCCCACCACGACACACAACACCATTCAAATCCGCCCTTCCAGCCCCAACCAGACACAGTGGTCACAACATAACAACTAATCCCCCCCTCCCTCCCTTACACACACAACACCTCACAACACACAACACCAGAAGGTTGTGCAAGAAAACATGTTCATTTATATGAGGACCTTCGTCTGGGCCTGCAGGCTTGAGGACGTCACCAGCGGCAGCTAATAAGACCCTCACAATTCTCTGGGGTTAAGCCCGTGGCTCCTCCAACCCCAGACACAAGGAGGACAAACAATCCTCTGGGGTTAAGCCCGTGGCTCCTCCAACCCCAGACACAAGGAGGACAAACAATTCTCTGGGGTTAAGCCCGTGGCTCCAACCCCAGACACAAGGAGGACAAACAATTCTCTGGGGTTAAGCCCGTGGCT
>JAUUDZ010068726.1:0-10098 GCA_032361705.1 Panulirus versicolor
TGGCGGGGTGGCGATGGGAATGGATGAAGGCAGCAAGTATGAATATGTACATGTGTATATATGTATATGTATGTATACATTGAAATGTATATGTATGTATATGTGCATGTATGGGCGTTGATGTATATACATGTGTATGTGGGTGGGTAGGGCCATGCCTCATCTATGTCCTTGTGCTACCTTGCTGATGCGGGAGACAGCGATTAAGTATGATAATAATGATAAGAAAACATGTATATATATACATGTAGGTGAGAAAGAATTCTACACCTGTATTGTCCGCATGTTGTAGAAGGCAACTAAAGGGGGCGGAAGCAGGGGGCTGGAAATTCCCCTTCTTGTATCTAAATTTCTGAAAGAGGAAATGGAAAGAGTCAAGTGGGGAATGCTCATCCTCCTCAAAGGCTCAGACTAGGGTGTCTGAATATGTGTGGATGTAACCAAGTTGAGAAGAGAGGAGAGATAGGTAGTATGTTTAAGGAAAGAAACCTGGATATTCTGGCTCTGAGTGGAACAAAGCTCAAGGTTAAAGGGGAAGGGTGGTTTAGAAATGTCTTAGAAGTATAGTCAGGGGTTGGTGAGAGGACAAGAGCTAAGGAGAGAGTAGCATTACTGAAGCAAGAGTTATGGGAGTGTGTGTGAGTGTAAGAAAGTAAGTTCTAGATTGATGTGAGTAAAATTGAAAGTGGATGGCTAGAGATGGTTGATTATTGGTGCTTATGCACCTGGCTATGAGAAGAAAGATCATGAGAGGCAAGTGTTTTGGGAGCAGTTGAGTGAGTGTGTCAGTAGTTATAGTGCACAAGTCTGGGTGTTAGTGATGCTTGATTTAAGTGCAGTTGAGGGTATAATTGATGTGCATGGTGTATTCAATGTTATGAATGGGAATGGTGAAGAACTTGTGGAGTTGTGGTGAAAAAAGACTGGTGATTGGAAATACCTTTTTTAAAAAGAGAGATATACATATGTTGTGTATATGTATGTGAGTAGGAGAGATGGTCAAAGGGCATTATTTGATTATGTATTAATTGATTGTCTTGTAGAAGTGAGATTTTTGGATGTAAATGTGTTGAGAGGGGAAGCTGGTAGGATGTCTGATCACTCACTATCTTGTGGAGGCAAGGGTGAAGATTTATATGTATTATATGTATATGATTTATATGTTTATATGTATGTGTATGTGCGTATATGTCTCTGTGTGTGTATGAGAGTGGATGGGTCTTTCTTTGTCTGTTTTCTGGTGCTACCTTGTTAACACAGAAAACAACGATCAAGTTTAATGAAAAATTATATAAAGAACATGTATATATACAAGTTAGTTGGTGTTTGACTGAATGGAGAAACTTTGGAGGAAGTGAAGTATTTTAGATACCTGGGAGTGGACATGGTAACAAATGGAACCATGGAAGTGAGTCATAGGCTGAGTGGGTGGCAAAGGTTCTGGGACCATTGAGGAATGTGTGGAAAGAGAAATCATTATCTCAAAGGGTAAAAATGGGTATGTTTGAAAGTACAGTAGTTCCACTGATGTCGTACGGATTTAAGGCATGGGTTTTAGATAAGGATGTGCGGAGAAGGGTGGATATGTTTGAAATGAAATGTTTGAGATCAATATGAGATATGAAGTGGTTTGATAAAGTAGTTAATGAAAGGGTAAGAGAGAGGTGTGGTAATAGGAAGAATGCGGCTTAGAAGAGGGTGTGATGAAATAGTTTGGACATATGGAGAGAATGAGTAAGGAGAGGTTGGCAAAGATGAGATATGTGTCAGAAGTGGAGGAGACAAAGACAGTGGGGAAAGGAAATTGAAGATGTAAGGATGGAATGAAAAAGATTTTGAGTGACCAAGGCCTGAACATACAGGAGGGTGGAAGGCATGTATGGGATGAATTGAATTGGAATGATGTGGTATACATGGGGTAGCACACCGTCAATTGACTGAAACAGAGCATGTAAAGCAGTGGGGGGAAACTATAAAAAAGTCTGTGGGGCCTGGTTGTGGATCGGGGATGTGGTTTTAATGCATTGCACATGACAGCTAGAAAATGGATGAGAGCAAATGTGGCCTTTCTTCATCTGTTCTTGAAACTACTTTGCTATAGTGGGAAATGGAAGACAGGTATGAAAGAATCAGGAAAGGTTCAGCCCTCAGTAATAGTTTCTAAAAAAATTCATAAGTGGAATTAAATGTTGCTTTGTAGTTGAAATATATATAAAATCATACTTTATTTACTCTATCTTGGATTTTTTGAAATGACTGATATGGAACAAGCTAAACATGGCCATTATGGATGAGCAAAAAATACAAGAAAGGGAATATAGAAATTAATTTGGACTTTACAGCAGTTGTAGATATGACTCTTAAAGGAAAAAAGCTTATAAAGAGGGAAAGACAAAAGAATTCCATAGCTTAGCGGTTAAAAGGAAGAAGGAGGCATCGTAACAACTGATCCTAGAAACTGTGGAAAGCAGCAGCCAGACGTGTACTGTGCATCCAAACTTTGGGACAGAGACTCATGCAGACAGCTCATGAGAACAGTGGCCAAAATGTTGCATATAGAATAGAGAGAGAGAGCAGGAATGTTGCGATGTACAAAAAAGGAATGCTGAAGAGGGATGATGCCAGAAGAATTAATGAGATGAAAGGCTTTTGGTTCCTTTTCAATTGATAGAGAGGCAAAGGATGAGCCACCCCAGATATATGAGCAGTGCTCCATACTTAGGCAAAGAAATCTCATGTAGATATGAAATAGCTGCTCTCAAGAAAAATAATTACAGCTTATATGTTCCTCACAGCTGTTGGGAAGCAGACATTGTAGTGCAGATTATGTGTGGTTTCTATGATAGAGTGGAGGAAATGGTTATGCCCAACTTCTGTATATTGTTACACGGTTGAATTGCATCATTCTGAAAGTGAATAGAGGGAACAAATGATTCTTAGACAGAGATGTAATGAGAAATTGCATTTTAACACCATTAGGTTTAGCAGTGTTACTGCTTCCCCACTCTGAGAGGCTTCACAGGTCCGAATTTAGAGGGGAATTATAATCAGAACGAGAAAGAGAATGAGGAGTAGAGGGAGGTGGGAAGGAAGTGAGTTGAAGTGTATAAGGTGGAATCATCAGCATAAGAATAGAAAGGGTTTGAAGAAGAGAGACCATATATTGAGAGAAGACAGAGTGGTGTATACTCTTGAAACATGTTTCAAATGTTAAAAGAGAAAGTTATATCATTGTTTTGCGTGTTCTTTTGTTGCTTTTGAACTTATATCTTTTTGCTATTTTTGATCATTATATATACTTAAACTTTAGTTTTATGCTTCACCAAATGTTTTTGGATCTAAACAAGTATTATTTTGTCCTCAGGTTGAAAGTGGAAAAGTGAAGCATGTGGATGCAGATTTTGGTAGAAATAAGAAAGAAGAAAGAAGAAAGAAGGCAGCCAGTGGTAAGGCAGGAGGAGGCACCCAGGGTCGTGAAACCAAGACAAAGGCAGTCAAGAATAAGTATCGTGGCAGGAAGGGACCTTATCAGGACTCTGATTCTGAGGATGACTCCAACATGCAACACACACTTGGTGGTGGTGGTAGCAAAGTCTCTTTCATTGAGTTCCTTACAGTAGAAGACATGCAGACAGAGCTCACAAACTTTTCAGAATTGGTAGATTGTCCTGAAGAATTAGTGGAGGACTTAACAAAACACATGCATCATCCTCTAACTAAGCAGTTCCAAGATGTTGTTAAATCAGTCTTCTTAGCAACTGTAGCAGTTGGAGGAGATGCACGAAGGAAAACTCATCAGCAGCTGCAGGAGAAAGTATCTGCCTTGCTTACCACTATCAAATTGTCAGAAAAAAGTATTAAGGTTAGTGAGAAATGAATGATTGTAGAATCATTCAAAATAGTCTGGATCTTAGAAGTTAATGGTGGCATAGATCTGAAAGATTTAGCTTTTTATTCTCCATATTGCTTGTATTTAAGATCTTTTAACTTCAGGAACCCCTTTGGTAGTTCCTTATCCAATGTGTTAACTCATACTGAACATACTAACTTCCTCCTTTAGGAGTCCATTCTCTCTCTGTAGGACCCTCACAGCACTCATGAAGCTGGTTATATTTTATTAGAGGGACAATAGGTCAGATTCTGAGTGTCACTATGAACTATAGATACATATTTTTTCTTTTTCAAACATGTTCATCATTTCCAGCATTAGTGAAGTGGTGCCAGGAACATACTAAGAAATGGCCTGATTTGCTCTTAGCCTCTCTTTAGTTGTTATATATAATGCATTGAAATTACAGCCTCTTATCCATAACCAAGCCCCAGAGACTTTTCCATGGTTTCCTTGAACTGCTTTATACCTTAGTTTGGCTCATTGACAGTATGTTATCTCCTGAATACCACATTGCTTCAGTTCACTCTTTCATTTACATGTCTTATATCCTTCTCTGTGTTCAGATCTAGAACACGCAAAGCATCTTTCACTCCATCCTTCCACCTCTTTGTTATCCTCTTTGTATGTCCAGACCATTTAAGCACACCCTTTTCAGCTCTTCCATACATCCTCCTCTTACTAAAGCACCTCTCTTTTACTGTCTGTCTATATATCTGACCCCTTTTCCCTCCAGGAACTCTCTCAAGGGTGTGGTCACAGCAAAAGAGTCTCCATAACTGTTAGGTGAACTCCAGTGCCGCTTTGTAGCCTTTTAGTGCCTCACCCATAACAGGCCACTGGCAGATAGCAACTTTAGCACAGTGTTTTGAGAGTCTCTTACCTAATATTCCTACTGAGTACTTTTTTTTTAAACCCTCTAGTCATGGACAAAAGTCCACATCAAGGCTGGCCTTAATTGAAATATAGAGAGAATTGTGCTGTGGAAAAAGAAAAGGCAAGGGAAATTATTCCAAACTTTGTAGGATGTAAAAGACCTGTCTTTTGAGAAGTGTCAGGTCTACCTAATGTTCTCATCTTAATGTTCCTACCTACTACTTCTATGTTTTGCTCCTACCATTCTGCCAGAAGGCATGGCTAGCACATAGCACTCTGCAGGAAAATCAAGAGTTACAAAGAATGAATTGTGTGAGTTAAATGTTGTCAAGTGTTATGTGTGATAATGAGAGATTATATGTTTGTGGGCACAATGCCAACATTCCACATGTGGATGAGGCAGAAAGAAAAGATAGCTACCTGGATCAAAGGAATGCAACTTGATTATCACTTAAGTGCTGGTTCACTATGCAGCCGTCACAAACCCTTCTGATACCCAGGCAGATAGTGCTGGTAATATACCTCACTGGTCTGTGACTTTACTTACTCTGTCTTACCCTATTATTTCATATTGAATCAGCCATTTCTCATGGCACATGTTGTCCTCAAACATTTTATTTTCGACACATCATTACTCTTCTTTACATTATCATCTAAGGGCTACACCTAGCATCCATACAACACAGACAGGACTGTTATACCATAAAACATATCCATCTTTCGAAACATTAAGAACAGATGACAACCTTGGAGGGAAAATTCAGCGAAGTAGCACTTGAAAAACAGACAAAAAAGGCCACATTCATTCACACTGTCTCTAGCTGTCATGTGTAATGCACCAAAATCACAGCCCCGTGTCCACATCCAGGCCCCACAGACTTTCTATGGTTTACCCCAGACATTTCATATGCCCTGGTTCAGTCCATAGACAGTGTTGGTTAGCTAGTCAGGATTTTCTTTGTAGATTGCTCAAGTTGAGATGCCTGAGGACTTGTATGATGCCTTTATGATGCCATGACATAAAGGCAATTGGAGCAAAAGTGAATTATCAAATTTGAGTATACCTGGTATGATTTATGAGAAAGTGTTAGCATACACAACAAATCAGATGGGAAGAATAATGTGGCTTCAGAGGTGGAAAAAGATGTTTCAACCAGTTGTTTGCTTTTAAGAATGTGTGTGAGAAATACTTGAGAAAGAGAGGAATTTATATGAGGCATTTATGGATCCAGAAAAAGCATATGATAGGGTTGATAGAGATGGTCTGTGGGAGATGTTATGAGTGTATTTTATTGGAGAAATGCTACTAGAGGTGATAAGGAGTTCGAATCGGGAAAGAAAATCATATGTTTGAGTGATTCCATGTGAAGGTGGGTCTGCATCAAGGGTGTGTGATGTCACCATGGATGTTTAACCTGTTTATGGAAGAGATAGTAAGGGAGGTAAGTGCATGGACCTTGGAAAGAGGAGTAGGTCTGTGTGCACTGGGAGATGAATCAGTTTTTGTATGTAGATGACACGTATATGGTGGCAGACTTGCATGAGAAACTGCAGAAGCTTGTGTCTGAGTTTGGGAGACATCCAGGTTATTTGTTATTTAACTTATCTGTTATGTCAGAATGCTGGAATATTGAAAGTTTTGAAATTCACATCAACTTGCAGATGTTTGAGGAAGAGAAGCAGCTCCAATTAAGGAAGCACTTGCTGAAGACACAGTGCTCTGAACTGGTTAATGAACTGGTTCTCTACCTTGCTGATGACAGTCTTATAGAAATAACCCGGGACAAGGAAATCACTCCTGAGGTAGGCCTTTCTTTTCCATGTTACTGTTGATATTCACTATTAATGATGCATTAATTGCATTACTTTATCATAAGATCTTTATTGTATAAATACCAAGTCCATTAGATAAAAACTGCAAGTATACTGAAGCCCAGATGGCAAGAGCAATTGTTTGTCCTGATAATATAATGGCTGTACAGTATTTTTTACCGTCCTTCAACAAAAACAAGTCCTTCTCACCCTGCTTTGAAATTGATATTCTGATTTTGATTTTTGATTCAAACTTCACCTTATGTTACCTCAACTGAAGTTATGAATCCCTCAGCTAGGGTAAGTTATTAACTTCACTTGTATATAATGCCATTTTAGTCAATATTTCCTAATACTATATATTAAATGCCTTGTTTTGTTACGTATCTTGTGTAGTGTTGCAGTGCATTTAGATTAGAAAAAGCCATGAAGTGGGGAAATAATTGAATATCATTATGACTTATTTTTCAAGAACTTTGATGAACTTGAGTTACCTTACCCTAGAATTATCCAAATGTTTCATTTATGTGTGTGTTCAATAGAACCTCTTCCCATTTTATACATCCTGCAATAAGTATTTATTTACTTTTGTAATGATATATAAAGTTTAAGTGCTGATGAATCAGAGGTCAGGGCAATCCGCACATCTCTTCAGAAAATGACCTGAAATGTTACCATAGTCATCAGGTGCTTTGGAGTAATTACAGCATTATACGAGTTGTGCTGATCAGGGATTTGGGACAGGGGTCAGTTGCTTTGTTGCATCCAACAACTCACCACCCATGAAGCATACCCTCCTATAGACTTAAGCAAACTGTCACTTAAGATACGTCAAGGCCTATTTCATTATATCCATTAATTGATTTATTCATAATTACCCCAGGACCCCTTTTCTGGGGTCTCCAGCAGCCCAGTGCTGCATTACCTTTAAGTAGTAGGAACTTGATGGGCCCCTTTGAAGTGAAAAGTTGTTTCTGTTTTGTCAACTGATGATGATACAGCCTTGTTAGAGGTGAATTAACACTAATGGTGTAACCTTGTGTAAGCAGAGTTCGGAAACTCACATCATGGCTTTTTTTTGTTCATTTGGTATCTTTTATAACTTGCCCCAAGGTGATTTATAGATTTAGTGTGGTATGCAAAAACTAGTGGTTAACTAGTGGAGCAGTTCACATTCACACTTAAGGTTGTACCTCTCAGTTCCAATGGTCTCTAGTCTGGCAACTCCAGTGGTCTGGCATGTTTTGTGGATCTCCCACCAGGGTGGCGCTGTTAGCAGCGCTAAGGTGCCAAAATCTGTTTATACTGCAGCTAAGCCAATGTTAATTTCTTATATTCAGTTTTTTGCTGAAAATGAAATCCAGAAAAGTTTAAAGTTTCAGAAAACTTTGAAAGGTGCCAGAAGTACAGGATTAGACAGTGCCCTTGTACAATGGTTTAAGCTCCGATGTAATGAAGATGTAAGCATTTCTGGGAGATGTTTATCAAGCAGGTCAAAGTTTTTTGTAGAGAACTAAAGGTAGACTATGACTGAATATTTGCAAGGATGGTTATGCAAGTTTAAGTGGAGACATGGAATTTGAGTCAATAGTGTGTGTGGTGAAAAGCGTAGTGCTGACACAGAAGCTTGTCGTGTAAGGTAGTGTTAAAAGAATTGACGATAACTCAAATTCTCTATTAAACCGAGAGCAATACTTACAGAGCGAGAAAGAGTGTACGAGCCAGCTGCCTAGTTGGGACTGATGTAGTGCTGGCTGGCTGCCTTGACGATAACAGTAGGACAACAGTAATAACATGAGTTAACCAAAACCAACTACCAACCTATGGTCATTCATTACATTAACTGCTCATCACAGAGCTACAACACAGTTTGTGGATGAATTTGCATAGTTAGTGGCCATGGAAAACTTAGCCCAGAACAAGTGTATAATGCAAATGAATCTGCCCTGTATTAGCATTATATGCTACAAAAAACCCTTGCCCAAGATGCTGAAGAGCCTCCATCTGGGGATACTTATGATGTAACAATGAAAAACTTGTTTGAAAGATTTAATGGTTGCATTATTTCCTGGTTTTAAGCTTTGTTCTACCTTTGATGATACATCAACATGGATGTGGAATGAACTGGCAAGACTAGGGGTTGGACATATATTGACATAGGAGGTTTCCATTAGGGATCAATTTCTGTTTTGGCATTGTTTGTGGTCAGGCAGTGACTAGGTCCCAAGGTTGCCAGATTAAAAAGGTTCAACCTGTATTAATACAAAGTAAACTATCACTGTATAAGTATTCACTGTGGATGATAAACTAGCTGTTTTCTCTAGTACTGAAATGTCTATCACTTTCAAGACCGAATTTTTTTTACAAGACTTGCATGTTTATTTCCTTCTCACATGAATGGTAGTAGATGGAAACTTTTGTGTCAGTCATCCAATTTAATTAGTTGGACTCAATTTAAGAATTAAAGTTTCATGTCTTTCTCACACCACCTTAAGCCATCTCCTTTAACTGTATGACCTTTTCCTAGAAATACTGCTCCTGTTCTTTGTAGTCATATTGATGTACTCTTTAAGATTCAATTCTTCAAATGCTCATATTTGCACAGGTTCGCCTCAAGATTATTAAGAAATTAACAGAAGACATAAGTGAGCCAATGTTCAGTGTCCACAAGACTTTGAATGGTTCCAGTTTGGAAGATTTCTTTAATAGGGTGAATGATGCAGTTGCAGTCTCTGGTGTTATGCTGAAGAAGAAAGACAACAAAAAAGATAGGTAATAACTAGATATTACTGTTGGTGTAGCTGTTTTGAAGTAATTTATAGTGAATGATACATCACTAGACTCACTACATTTTAATTGCCATATCTTAGCAAGATGAAACAGAGTTGTAAAGGGAGATGAAACTTTTGCAGTTTGCACTTAAAGGAAAGCCATCACAATTTCTAAATTTTGTGGATTTTGTACACTGCAGTAAGTTCAGTTTTTCTTTTGTATATATGATAAAGTTGGGCGAGGGAGGTATATTACTGTTTCTACCCACCTGTGTATTGGAAGAGTTAGTGATGACTGTGTAGTGGGCCAGCACTTCATTGGTTGTTAAGTTGCACTCCTTTAACCCAGGTGGCTGTCTTTTCTTTCTGTCACCCTCACATGGACTGCTGATATTCACTCAACAAACATACAGTGTCTCCTTGTCATGCATAACACTTAAGAACACTCAACTCACATGACTCATTCTTTGTAACTCTAGATTTTCCTGTGGTGAGCACCATGTGCTATTATACCTTTTGGCAAAATGGTAAGAGCAATAGATAAGAGAAGTAGGTAGGAACATTAGAAACATTTAGGAAAAAAGTAGGAGGGAGCATTTGGTAGAAGTAGTAGGTTGGAGCATTAGACAGGAACAAAAGGTAGACATATTAGGTAGAAGTAGTTGGTAGGAACATTGATAGGAGTCTCTGAAAACCCTGTGCAAGTGTTGCTCTCTGCCAGTGGCAGAGATAGGGGAGAAAGACTACTGC
>JAUUDZ010068737.1:0-10098 GCA_032361705.1 Panulirus versicolor
TGACAGTGGATGGTGGAACTAATGACAACAGTTCACCCAGTTTGTTACTCTGAAATATTCTAATAATTAGTAAAGTTGGGTTGAAAATTACCATTAATATCAATTCGTATTCTTAACTCATGATAAAACACTAGCATCCAAACATTTTCAATCTTCAGAACAGCTAATAAACAATCTTTAATTATCTGATATTGTGTGACTTAATTTTGTAATAGTGAATTCCTCAATTAAATCCTGAAAGGTGGCAAAACGCAAGGATGCCTATTTCCCACAGGAAGAACAAAGGAACCTCATACTGTCACTCTGTGCAAAATAATTCTTAAACTGTATGTTTAAGAGAAATAGGAAAAAGGAAGAAAGGGGAGGTACAGTAAAAGGAATGGTATAAATCTCAGCACAATATATGTGATATCAAAATTCTAACATGTTAAATTCATAAATTTTCTGCAAGTCTTAAACAACAAATTATGTCTTCTGATCAATTCTGTCACTCCTCCCCTTTCACAGAAGACAGGACAGTCATAAAAAAGGAAACCTAAGTTTGCTTGGCTGCAACCTTTAACTTCATTACCAAGATATTTGTATATCTCAAACTACAAACTACATTACCAAGATATTTGTATATCTCAAACTACAAACTATTTTTGCTTTCTCTTATACAAAATATATTTTACTTTCCCTACAACTCATCCCATACAATATCAAATACATTTATTTATCTCCACAACATATACAACATAACTTTAACACAATCTTTATAGAACAGAAAAGATACTGAAAAAAAAATGCTTAATGACATGCTTACCACATCAACAATGTCTGTTGTATTAGCAAGAGCTAAAAACAAAGTTATGGAGTTATAAAGTCCTGTTGGCGAGAGTTCTGACATCTTACGGCCATGAAACTTTGAATAAATGCGGCCCCTCATCTGTCGCCACTCTGCTGGACTGCTCTGCACCACTCCCACTAAAATATCAAAGAATTAAAATTCCAATACCACATTGCACAGACTGTGCATAAATAGAAATCACAATATCCTAATAATTCAAAATAAACTGTGCATAAATAGAAATCACAATATCCTAATAATTTAAAATAAACTATCTTAATGTGTATGTACGAGCTTTTCTCATTCATGATTAATATCACTTTGAAAAACCATCAAACACAAAAAACAAGAGGCAGTATTATTAATTTGATGGAGTTTAACCCAATTATTTTCTTGTTTTCAGAAGAAAAAAAAATTGTACCTCTATGCTTAAAACTTTTAATCTGAAACTCAATTTCATATGCCATGTTTCCATTAAAAGGGATTTCAAAATATTCCACCATTCTCTAATGTTCTATGGAGGGTTGAAGCTCAAAAAAAAATAATAAGGATTTTTTCATGTCACTCAAACTTTATCTTCTAATACCAATACACCACTTATAGTAAATGATGCTCTTCTAATACATCCTTTACAGTAACCAATGCTCTTCTGTCTTCTCATTAATGGTAAACACCACTCTTCCGATGCACCATTAACAGTAACCACAACTCTTCTGATTTACCATTAATGGGAGCCAAAACTCTTCTAATGCACCATTAAATAGTAACCACCACTCTTTTGATTTACCATTCATGATAACTGCCACTCTTCTGATGCACCGTTAAATAGTCACCATCATTCTTCTGATGTACCAATAATAGTAACCACCACCGAACATTCTAATACATTTTCAATAGTAATCACCACTCCTTGAATACATCACCTATAATAACCAACTCTGATGCTCATGCGCACATGTTTTAACTATCATCTAATTTTATAATCTACATTCACTCTAACCCACAAAAATGTTTATCTTGCTTCCTTCCACTCTTTCACATGGTCCCAAAATATCCATATTTAATATCCATTCTTGACTTACCCACAATCCTAAGAAATATTTGCCACGAAGTTTCAGACTTCCCTATTGCTGTTGCATCACAAGACCGAGACTTAACCTGCTGCAGCCAACCACTTGCCGTTTTACTGTAAAATAATGATATCCAATCAATCTAATTTGAGTGAAATACAAAGAAATCATTTCTATACAGGATCTGAAGGGAAAACAAAAATCCTATAAACTCATAAACGAAAATATTAATCTTAACCCCTTTAGCTGTGTCTCATCTTTTTGTGGCAGCACAATTCACATTAAATTCATAATTATATTCGATGAAATAAGTGCGTTTCCACTGAAACTAAACCATCTACACCCTTCCTTTATGAAAATTAGCAATGATCCATCAATGGCTTCATGACTTGGGTATTAATATCAGTAACTTCATCACTCAAGCACAGATCCCCTTAAAGTTTAATCCTTCAGGAACTTATCCATAGAGTCTTTAATTCCTGAATGCTGATTCCTGAAGTTTGCCATACAAAGTTTGTCCATATTTGTCTAGGTGATTTTGTCCCTATCTTTGTATATTTCTTTTGCCCATCAACTTTGTTTGTGTATGTCTAACTATACATCAGTCAGCCAATGTCTTCAATTATTTGTTTATTTGTCAATCCTTAACACTTTACACAACAGCAACTGTCTCTATTTGTCTCCACTTGTCTTCTTTTTTTGGTCCATCTCTGTTAGCCTATCTTTCTCTCTCTCATTCCTTCACTCATCTGTCCCTCAGCAACATACATACTAATCTTTGTTCTCACATTCAAAATGAAAGTGTTCATAAAGGAGACTAATAACTAACCTAATACATGCAAGCCCATCCAAGCCTGCACCAGGAAGGAGAAAAGATGAATCAAGGTGTTTGGAAAAATAATCCCACAAAGCTACAGCCCACTCGCTGCTCCGTTCTCCTCCCCAGAGTTGCACCAGACTCAAACAACATCGAACATAAAATCTCAGCTCAGCTTCTGTTGGCTGATGTCCACTTCTAGGTTCACCTAGAGACAACTTGATGAGAGTTCTGAGCAACTTTGGTTCACTTCTGATTTCCATCTGCAGAGAGATAAAAAAGCTTGAGATTATAATGGCAATCTATAATTAAGTTTACAGTACCATTACTAATGACATTAAAGATCCTAGTTAATATACATTTAATAGGAGTAAGAGTTCTCTTTATATTGTACTCATTTAATCTCAAGAAATCAACACATCGAACCTACTGATTTTTCTGTTAATTTCTTTCCATTCATATCAAATCCGTAGAGTCTAGAAAAGTTCCAGAAGATCCACCATATGTGAGGAAGCTGGACTTTCTTGACTATAGCAGGAGGGAAATAAATGATATGGAAGCTTTGTTCTGAGGTCTCCAAAGAGCTTGATGATGGTGATGAGATGCTGGAAGATGACTGTGCAGATGGAGAAGAGGAATCACTGCAGATCTTAAGGAGAACTAAAAGTTTACATCTTATGTGATCCCAGAAACTCTGAAAGAAACAAAAAAATATAAATATAACATGCGACCATCACAGAAATTTGTAGCTGGTTTTTATCACATCACTAGTTCTGTACAGTACATCCTATTACATTCAAAAGCAAGCTGACTCCAGAAGAGCTTACCGTAAACATTCTGGTGGCATTACATCTGGTTAAATTCTCTATGCACACTCTCTTACAGTTTTTATGGTCTTCCCCTAGCAATTGTCCAATGCCTAACTTTTCATTCTCTAAAATGAAGGGATACCATGAGTGCAAAATTCCCTTCCCATATTGCAGAAATAAATAATCACAAATATCTACATACATTCAGGTTTCAGAATTCATATGAAGGGTTATGTATAAATGGAGTGTAAGAAGTTAAATGTAGTAACTATCTTTAAAAAAGGGGAACAAAAAGTTGCACTCAACTACTAACCAGTCCTTAAAAGGCATGATCTGCAAATTGGGACAAAAAATCAACAGGAAATACAAAGAAATTCTTGGTTAAAGAAATTTCTTATGTGTGAGAGGCAAATTCAGAAGGAAGCAGTCATGTGAAACACATCTTTTTGACTTCTGTATAAGAATTAACACTTTGGATGGGAGAAATAGGTATGTCAACTGTATGTTTTAGAACTACAGGAAAACTTTTGATACTTTACTTCCCAAGGCTATGAATGAAGCTAGAAAGTCAGACTGGTGTTGATGGATCTCAAACTATCCAACTGAAAAGGAGCAAATAACATATGGAAGTACAGCAACGGTAAAGAGCGTTCAAGAAGACAGACTCTTACAGCTAGACACTGATGAGATGCAGAAGCTGGCAAACAAATAGCTACTGAAATCTCTCCTCCTGTCTATATCTAAGATGTCCATTCCCTTTGGGAACTCCTTCAAGGGGGTGGCCACAGCAAGTCTCAATAACTGTTAAACTTTAGGACTGCTTCTTAGCCTTTAGAACCTCATCCTTAACAGGCCAATGGCAGAGGGCACCTCTAAAGCAGTGTTTTCAAAGGTCCCTACTAATGTTCCAACCATTAACTTCTAACTAATGTGTCTACCTAATGTTCCAATCTACTACTTCCATCTAATGTTCCTACTTACTACTTCCATCTAATGTTCCTACTTACTACTTCCATCTGCTGTTCTTACCATTTTGCTATAAGGCAAGCTAATCAGAGCACTCACCACAAGAAAATCTAGTTATGAAGAATGAGCTATGTGAGTTCAGCATTGTTTACTGTTGTGTGCAAGAAGGAGAGATTGTATGCTTGTGGAAATAATGCCAGCAGTCCACGTGCAGCTAAGGCAGAAAAAAAGATGGCTACCTGAGTCAAAAAAGAGCAATCTGACAACCACTGAAGAGCTGGTTCACTATGCAAGCATCACTAATCCTCCCAATCCCTAAGCAGGTAGCACCATTCATATACCTCCTGGTCGGTGGCTGCCTACCTTCTACAACCTACTTTTGAAATTTAATTCAAATAAGTGTAATGAAAACAGAAACGGAGGAATTACTTTACCTACTTGTGGTTATACTATGACTGAAATCTCCTTCAGCAAGAGTGTACCACCAGAATACAATCTCATCAAAGAACTACTCATTCCAATTGAGTCCAGCAACTAATTATAGCACAGCCTTGAAGCTGTGAGAACTCCCAGAGAAGTTGTCCTGTGGGTTATATAATAATAATGGGAAGGGGTAAAAACAGGTTATAATTTGACTATCGCACAAGGCTAACAAATTACTGTGCAAGAACCAAGTTGTGAAAGCCCCGGGCATGGGAGTAAACATTATGCCAGGTTTATCTACAGAACATCACATCAGAAAAGTTGTGAGGGAGCAAACCATACCCTGGTTAGGGTTATAATTTCTTCAAACACAGAGATAAAAAAAATGTTTGCAGTGTACATTTGACCCATGGTAAAGTATTCATCACCAGCTCCATTTCACCACATAAAGAAACCACTTTACTTGCTTGCATAAGGTCCAATGATATGCAATAACAATGGTGCCAGCTTTAAAAGAGACAAGAAGTGAGAAGGGGAAAAAAAGCCCTTGAACTACTAACACTGGAGGAGAGGAGATGAAGTGGGAAGATGAAAACCACCTTCAAGATCCTCATGAGTCATGATATTAATACTGACAAATTATCTGAAACAAAGAGGATAGTAGCAACTAGAAATGATATCCAAAAGTTAAACAAGAGGAGTTTCAGGAAAGACATGAGAAGATATCTCTTTACTAACCGAGCAGACAACACATTGAATAAGACAAAGGAAAAAACAGGAGATACTAAAAGTAATGGGAAATTCACAAGTCAGTTTGACAGAAATATGTGGTTAAAATCTAAAAGCAATCTTCAACAGAAATAATGAGATCAGACCCTACATGTGTAAAGCTTCCTCTCCATAAGCACAAATAAATAATCCTGAGTAGGTAATTACATACCAATACTAACATCATACTTACAGAATACACAAATTACTTTGTAGAGAATAATCAACAAGATGACCAAACCTGAAGACATCCTATGTTACCTGCTTGCCAAGATGTGTGTGTCTGTAGTCCAGGAAGTGCAGTGTGATCAATCCCAGTTCATGTGAACAAGTACAAGAGAATCCAACCACTTGGTGCAATTCACTCACACTCTTCTGAAAATACCAAAGCAGAATTCCTAAATCTTTAAAAGCCTTGAAACTATTAGTTTTGTATTCAACCTAAGTTAGAACTTGTCCCAACATGAAGACTCAGGTATCATCAAACCTTTCTTAACATAAAGTACATCTCATTTTGAAAATGCACTTTATGACCTTCATTATAAACAAATTAAAACAATGTCCACTTTCCATCATGTCTTTCATTGTCATGACTACTAAGTTCCTGACCTTAACACATTCACTGGCCACCAAGGGTTAAAAGCTATTTCCTCATCACACTTCCCTGCCTTGTACAAGGATACAACAGCAGCAATATCCTCTTTATACAAGTCCTTAGGGCAAGGTATTAAGGCAAAAATCCACCACAAAGTACACATGGGTAGGGTAAAAAAGTAGAAGTCAGAGGGACAACAAAATAAAAAACATCGACCCACCACAACAGCTTCAGGCAGACAGACTGCCATCTGTTGCTACCCCAGGGGTCCCCCACTCCCCACCAACATCCATGAGCTGCCGAAGTATTTTTCATCATTTCAGAGGCACATTTTAGGGGGTGATACAAATGGGGAAAAAATGCTGGCACATGCCCAATCATGCCAATCTTTTCTGCCAAGATTGTATTTATAGCATTAATGAGATGGCCCAGATATGGGTCTCAGTTGCCCATACTGTCTCAGTTTTAAAGAGAGAGAGAGAGACAGTCAGACAGAGATTATAAAATAACTGACATTTCATTATTCTTTATCAAAAACACAATTACCAGCAAATATTCCTAATATCACTAAAATATCATAAAAGAAAGTGTAAAGATAGAAAAATATCAGAAACATTCATCATTCAAATCATCATTACTAACCTTGAACCCTTCCCGACACATGATAGTAATCAAATCCCACACTATCATGGATGCACATTGCTCTAGAAGTGACGGCTCAGGACTTGATTCTACTGCACCTCCCCCTTGAGGACCTTGTGGCTCTGACACTAAGAGTGGTAAATCCACAGAATGGTAGGCAGACAGAGACAGAAGGTGCAAGATGGCAAGACTCCACCATCGTATATCCAAATGAAGGTGCAATAAGTGGTAGGCAGCAGACGGGCACTGTAATATAAAGTTATACAATAATATTCCCAAATTAATACTGAAAAATAGTTAGAGGTGTTACAAGTGACGTCAATAATATACAAGGTACATACCTCACTGGTAATAAATAGCAGTGTAGTCATGACTTCCAAAAAAAAATCCAGAGTATGTTGAAGTAATACTGAGTCACAAAAAAGTTTTCTTTTAGTGTGAGGGCATCCAGTTTGCTGGAGACAACATGTGGGTATGCAGGGACACCAATGTCAAATCTAGAAAGGTAGGTATGGACGAAGAGAAGGTCTGGTTTGCTTCTTCAAGTTACATAAAGAAAAGTGGTTTCATTTATAGTTATATAAAGCAAGTAACCAAATTCTCACATTTCATTTATGTTACTTTTCACTATGAGCCATGTGATGACAACGGACTGACCCAATGTATATGAAGCTGCAAGGGAAAAACCACAGAAAGGTCTGTAGGCCTAGTTATGGACAGGGGGCTGTAGTTTCAGTGCATTGTGCATGATAGCCAGAGAATGGATGCAATTTAATGAGGCCTTTTCTTTGCCTGTTCCAAATGGTACCCTTCTACTGATGGAAACAGCAAACAATTTGGAAAAAAAAGTGTTTTTCATGTAACCACTATGACTTTACAAACAATTTTCCTGATTTAAAACTGCAATTACTCAATACTATGGGCTACAAAAATTAATTTCTACTAAGAATGGATCAAATATAATGTTACCTGCTCAACATATAAATTTCAAGCCCTTGCAAGACCTGTAACAGCTTCTCTATGGCAAACATTATGGATACATAAATACTCATTCATTTTTTCCGTACTTGATCACCACTTTCTGCGTTAGCAAGATAGCACCAGGAACAGACAAAGAACATCCACATTCCCTAACATCCAATCTCTTGCTGTCATGTGCAATACACTGAAACCAGAGTTATCTGTCCCCAACCAGGCCCTATGGACCTTTCCATGGTTCATGCTAGCCACTTCCCATGCTCTGGTTTGGTCCACTGACAGCACACTGACCCATGTATACCAAATCATTCCAATTCACTCTATCCCATGCATGCCTTTCACCCTCTCACATGTTTAGGCCAAAATCACTCAAAATCTTTTTCACTCTGTCCTTCTATCTCCAATTTGGTCTACTCATTCTCCTCGTTCCTTCCTTGTTCATGATACAAGAATTTAATCAAATCAAGCACACAGGTACACTGCAACGATGTAACCAATATATGATGATGCAATATAGTCCTGCAGCTACAGAAATTAAAGCTATACTTCCCCCGCCCTCCCCTTCATAATAGCTACAACACAGATAAATGCCTGACAGTTTAAAAACTACCACACAAGTCGAATGACACTTCAGATACTATTTGAAACACACAAAAATATTTTTTCGCTTGGAAAACAGGGAACAATAAAACTAATCTTAAAGCTATGGATTCATGCATAACACAAAGTGGATCAGTGTAATGGAATAAGTCATACCTTATTTCCTTGTGGTGAACCTGCAGATGTCACATGCTCCTGGAGTTCATGCAATGGACCCAGGAAAAGTAAAGTGTCCAATATTTCTCTAATTACCATCTGATGGATATCCTCGTTCCCTTCTAACCCCAAGCTATATATATGAGAAGCTAAGCAATTCAAGAAAGTCACACTATCACGTCGGATCTTCGGATACTGCATCTCATAACAACTCTGGCTTGTGCACAAACTTGACTGGGCTCCTTTCTCCAGTTCTGTTATGCCTTGCCTGAAAATGTTTCCAATCTTTAATATTTGGCAACAGGCACTCTAAAAAACTACTGTAAACAATAAAAGATTAGATTCTACAGACTGCAAAGCTTCCTCAAAATTACAGACAATCTTTCCTTACTCATTCTCTCCATATGTCCAAACCATTTCAACACATCCTCTTCTGCTCTCTCAACCACACTCTTATATAAGATACCATACATCTCTCTACCCTTTCATTACTTACTCAATCAAGCCACCTCACTCAACATAATGTCCTGAAACATTTCATTTCCAACACATCCACCCTAAGTACAACCCTATCTATAGCCCCTGCCTCGCAACCATATAATATTGTTGGAACTACTATACAGGTCTTCAAACATACCCATTTGTGCTCTCTGGAATAATGTCCTCTCTTTCCACACTTTCTTCATTGCTCCCAGAACCTTCGCTCCCTCCCGCAACCTACAACTTACTTCCACTTCCATGGTTCCGTTCACTGTTATAACCCTTCACTTCCTCGCAATTTGCCCCACTCAAACTCATATCCCAAATACCTTGTCCCTCAACCATGGTGAACCTAATAACCTTGCTCTTTTTCACATTTACTCTCAACTTTCACACACTTTTCCAAACTCGGTCACCAACTTAAGCAGTTTCTCACTCGATTCAGCCACCAGTGCTGTATCATCGGCGAACATCAGACTCACTTCCCAGACCCTCTCATCCCCAACAGGCTGCATGCTCACCCGTCTCCAAAACTCTTGCATTTACCTCCCTAAACATCCCATCCATAAACAGATTAAACAACCATGGGGACATCACATACACCTTCCGCAGACCGACCTTCATTAGAAACCAATCACTCTTCTGTCTTCCTTGATAACTTCTGTTTCTAACAGCTTACCTCCTACTACATTTACTCTTAAGACCTTCCACAGAGCATCTCTCTATCATCCCCAATCAAATGCCTTATCCAGATCCATAAATGCCTTATACAAATTCATCTGATTTTCTAAGAATTTCTCACACACATTTTTCAAATCAAACACATGATCCACAAATCCTCTACCACTTCTGAAACCACACTGCTCCTCCCCAATCTGATGCTCTGTATATGCCTTCACCCCTCTCAATCAATATCCTCTCAAAAATTTTCCAAGAATACTCAACAAACTTATATATATATATGC
>JAUUDZ010068759.1:0-10098 GCA_032361705.1 Panulirus versicolor
GTTTTTGTACATTTAAACTTACCTCCCCATTGACTTGTCCCTCAACCCTACTATACCTAATAGCCTTGCTCTTATTCACATTTACTAGAAATTATTATTTGATAGTTGGTGCCCAAGTAAGATTACCATGGGGGCCCATAGCCATGGTTTGAGTATAATCCCTTAATTCATACATTGATGACCCAGTTAGGCCAATGGACTGTCAAGCATTCTTTGTGTACTCACTTCCCTGTAGGCTAAAGCAAAGCTGATATATTACCTCCTTACATTTAGTACTTAAATTGAATGACATCGGTACATATAACCTGACAATTAAATGTGCGTAAGTACTAACATAATCATTCATTCTGCAGGGGTCTGCGGACGTTTACTTAATATTAAAATATCTTAGGCTACTCACGGTATCAGAAATAATGTGGCCTGCATCCTAACACAACTGATTAAAAATCTAAGGCTACGCATGGTAGCAAAAATGATGTGACCTGCCTCGTAACACAAATGCTAATAGTAACCAAACGTCCTAATTCTCAATTTCAAGAGACTTCTTGTTCTCTGGTGCTAAAATTTCACTTGAATGTGTAGCACATGGTCTTAGATGGATTTTTAGTAGCGGACGGCAGCCAGGTCTCTGAGCCTGAGTGTGTCTGTGGCCAAACAAATGACCCTCGTTCTCCACGTCAGGTCGGTTTCCTACAACAGCGCTTGGTCAATCACACCAGAAGCACATCCTTAATATTCACACATGCTGCTCATGCCACGCAAGCTGCATTCCTCGCCTCTCACATGCTGCCCTGTTGGAATCGACTTTTATCAGTGTCTCTTGCAGACACATTATAGGCTCCTTACCCTCACAGGCAGGGTGAACCATGCACAATGTATAAAGACACCTCTTGTAACAAATCGAGGTGCCAGCTTACCAGGATTTTTTAGTAGACGTTGAATGCTATCCCCTCCTGGCTGAGTAACTGTCTTTGAGGAGTTACGGCAGGTAACTGACTGTGTACTGCGTGACTTGGAATCATATTAGGTTGCCAATGCGATCATTTCAGTTTCTCTGGTTAATTAGTTTACTATGTCACTCCGTCACTTTTCCACTTCACTTTTTCACTTTTCCGCACTTGATACATTTTTGTGGTTACATTGTTTGAAACCGTACCACTGTATGTAGATAAATGAGCACCATAAACAGTAAACTTTTGCGCATTGCGTAATCCTACATGAAAACTGCAATGATGATATGTCCCATACAATTTGAATTCTATAAGTAACCTACAGCTATACTCATGATACATGCCACGGGTTATTTTCCGTGCTAATTCTTTACATTATTCATACAATATAATAAGCTCCTCCTTACTAGCTAAACAATATCACAAGAGTATCCATAGTTGGCATCTTTCCGCCCCCGCGGGAGGGATATGATGGGGGGTCAGTAGGTGGCTCTCTGGCCCTCGCTGTTGAGCCGGGACACCGATCAACAACGTGGAGCTGCCAACGTATGATCTCCCTCCCCATATCATGGCGCTAGTAATAAGGTATATTCTTAATTGCAAGATATGATATTCACAACACATCAAATAACAACTATGAGTCAAGAATACATATACAGGTTGGATAAATATGACACACTGGCGACCGTCTGTGTTTGTTTTGCGCGATAACGACTTGGCCGCGCGATAACTTATGCACACAATAAGGTCTCGTTTTGTGCAATAATTCTATTATCTTACATTCGAGGCATCTAATGGAAATGCCTCAACTCCACTTTGCGACCTTTTTCTATCCTGACATGGTAGACCCTGCCATTACCCTCATTCATAATCCCTTATGACTGCCTGAACTCTCTACCAACACCTCCCTACTGTCTGGTCCATATTTCGAGGTTCCCCAGTACAGCAAGTATGCCTGACCACTACCTGTGCTCTCTCCTGTCCCCAGCCCACACTGAAGGGATACCAGGCCGACAATTGTACCATTCCTTACCCATCCTCCTGCCGCCACCTGCACCTCAATCATGTTCTACAGTCTACCTGGCTCTAGTCGCGGCTATATACTATCAAGCCCTGCGACCCATCTACAAATATTAAACACACATTTCGAGAGATGTAGACATAATGACCGTTATTCTGGCTAATCAATACCCGATACGCTGCAACACTTATAGCCGTAACATTTCCGTCTCGCACTGCAAACCCTGTCCTACACGCCTAACACTCATTAACCCCCCCCCCCCCATCTCGTCTTCCTAGTCTTCTGTCTTTCCATTATGCCACCCTAAATCTCTTTTGATACACCCCATCATCCCATCCTAACTCAGAGCTGCCCATCGTGTACCTTACTCACAGCTGCCCATAGCGTACCTTCCGATGGCCAGTGTTTCCTCTAGACAAATACCGTAGACAACAAGCTTATCTCCCTTACTTCCCACTCTGTATCTCCCAGGTGTCAAATTCCCCTTCGTGGCTTCCCACATGGGTATGAGAGATTGCCGAGTCAGCTGACTCGACACACTCCCTCTGTCACTCGTCACCACAACCCACATGTTGACCAACACCGTTGCTGCTTGTGCTGACACACAGATAATGGCTAACACAATTATCCAAGCCTTCATCTTTCTGCAGCCCACAGGTAGTGAGTAATGTACCTGGGAACCACGATTGTAGGGGTACGAAAAAAAGAGAGTAAAAAATAATACAAAAGAAGATAAAAATACTGTTGTTGCGTTATTACTGCTAGTAGTACTTAATAGAGATCATTGTTTGATAGTTGATGTTCAAGTGAGATTATCATGGGGACCCATAGCCATGGCTTGAGTAAAACCCCTTAGTTCAAATATTAATGACCCAACTAGGCCAATGGACTTCCAAGCATACTTTGACTACTCACTTCCCTGTCGGCTAAAAGAAGACCAATAACCTTCTTACATTCAGTACCTAAATAGAATGACATGGGTATAAATAACCTGACAATTGAATGTGCGTATGCACATCGTAACTGGAATCTTAATATCTAACTGGTTGTAACACTATTAACATAATTATTCATTATGCATGGGTCCGCGGACGTTTATTCAACACTGAATATCTAAGACTATTCACAGTACCAGAAATAATGTGGCATGCATCCTAACACAACTGCTTAAATATCTAAGGCTACCCGGAGCAGCAGAAATAATGTAGCCTGCCTCGTAACACAAATGGAAATAGTAACCAAACATCTTAATTCTCCACTGCAAGGGACTTGTTCTCTGGTGCTGAAAGTTCACTTGAGTATGTAACACATAGTCTTAGAAGAATTTTTAGTAGCCGGAATGTAGCCAGGTCTCTGGATGTGATTGTGTCTATGGCCAAGCAATGGACCCTCGTCCTCCAAGTCAGGTCGATCCGTGCTCGCGTTTCCTACAACAGCGTTTGGTCAATCACGCCAGAAGCACGTCCTCAATATTCACATATGCTTCTCGTGCCATGCAAGCTGCATTCCTCACCTCCCACACGCTACCCTATTGGAATTGAATTCATCAGTGTCTCTTGTAGATACATTATTGGCTCCTTACCCTCACAGGGCGGCGGGCCATGCACACTGAATAAAGACACCTTTTGTAACATATCGAGGAGCCAGCTTACCAGGATTTCTTAGTGGATGTTGAATGCTATGTCCCAAGGAGGTAGGGTGCCTAGCTGGCTCTGCGTCTTTTCTTTATGCTGCGTGACTTGAAATCATGTTGGGTTGCCAAAGCTATCATTTTAGTTTCCTCGGTTAAATACTTCATTATTACACTTTGTCACTTTTCCACACTCTACACATTCTCGTGGTGACATTATTCGAAACTGTATCACTATATGTACTTAATTGAGCACTGTAAATAGTACACTTTTTGTACTTGGCGTAATGCTATATGGAAACTGCTGTAATGCTATGTCCCATACATTTCAATTTCTATAACCAACCTACAACTTTACTCACGATACATGCCTCGGGTTGTTTTACTTGCTACTTCTTTACATTATTCTTACATTATGATGATTTCCTCCTTACTAGGAAAACAATATTACAAGAATACTCATAATTGGCATTCCTTCCCCCGTGGGAGGGATGTGATGGGGGGGGGTCAGTAGGTGGCTGCCGACCCCACGCTACCAGACCAGTGGCACCGATCAACACCATGGGATTGCCAACATACGATCTCCCTCCCCCCTCCCCTTCCACTCCCATATAGTGGCTCTAGTAATAAAGAATTGCAAGATATTTTATTCCCAACATATCAAATAACAACTATGAGTCAAGGATACTATACAGGTTGTATAGATATGACAACACTGGCGACCATCTGCTTCTTTGTTGACACAGTGTTTGTTTTGTGCGATAACAAAACGGCTGCGCGACAACATATACAGACAATCAGGTTTCATCATGTCCAACAATTCTATCCTCTTATATATATATATATATATATATATATATATATACATATATACGAATAAAGTGCATATGAACGCGCACCTTCATAGAACATACAAACCTCCAAGGTTGGTGAGCAACAGGGTCTACACCGGTTATTTCCCAATAGGCGCACATAGCCAACAGATAGCATTTTACCGAACCTAACTGTGCAACGCGGAGGTATATGAATACGAATAAAGTGCATATGAACGCGCATCTTCATAGAACATACAAACCTCCAACAGCCAGGATCGAACCCGAGACTCCTGTGCAACAGGCGGAGTGCTACGGCTAGGATATGATCGCCCCTAATAGGGAAATGACTATTCGAATATTATGTTCTCGAATACCCTTCATCTCACGTTGGTGAGCCACGGGTTCCACAGCCGAAACAGGAAACAGACGAAAAAATGGTCCAACCCACCCATATACACGTGTATATAACATACACGCCACACACGCACATACACATATCTATACATTTTAAGGTATACACATATATACATAGAGAGATATATACATATATAAATATGCAGAAAATTCATACTTGCTGCCTTTATTCATTCCTGTCGCCACCCCGCCACAAGAGAAATAGCTAGGTAAGGACAGAGGGCCGCATTCGTTCACACTCAGTCTCTAGCTGTCATGTATAATGCATCGAAAACACAACTCCCTTTCCACATCCACGCCCATAAATCTTTCGATGGTTTAGCCCAGACGCTTCACAGGCCCTAGTTCAATCCATTGACAGCAGGTCGACACCGGTACACCACATCGTTCCAATTCACTCTATTATTGCGTGCCTTTCACCCTCCTGTAGGTTCAGGCAACGATCGTTCAAAATCTTTTTCACTCCATCCATCCACCTCCAATTTGGTCTCCCACTTCTCCTCATTCCCTCCAACTCTGACACATATATCCTCTTTGTCAATCTTTCCTCACTCATTCTCTCCATGTGACCAAACCATGTACTTTTAATAATATTTTACTCATTTTTTGGCAAGTTTCAGTCATAACCAGCACAGGTTTTCTTACTGTGATCCACCTTAGCCCATAGTCTTGTACAATCTCAGGTAATAAGGTAGGGGATGTATGAACCAGATTTTTGTGGTGAGAACAACTGCAGAAAAGTATGAAGCAGAAGGTGAGAAGCTGTATGCAGCTTTCATGGATCTGGAGAAAGTGTATGATAGTCAAGTGTAATGCTTCATGGAATGTTTTAAGGATATATGGGGTAGGGGGACAACTGTTTGATGGTCTGAATTTTTTCTTAAGAGGAACAAATGCACGTGTAAGAGTGGATGGAGTGTTCGAGCAAAAGTTTCAGTGTACATGTGGGTGATAGGCAGGGCTGTGTTATGTCATGATGGCTTTTTAACATACAAATGGATGGAGTGATAAAAGAGATAAAGGCAAAACTATGGAAAAAGGATGTAGAGATGGAGAGTGGTGATGTATAGTGGCAAGTGACAAGCTTGTTGGTGGATGATACTATGTTGTTGCTGAGAATGAAGAGGAGTTGCAGAAAGGTGTAAGTGTGTCTTATATTGTATATAAGTATAGGTATTTTAAGACAAATGTGAGTTAAAATAAAGGAAGGGTGTTTGAAAAGAAACAGAGTGAAGGTATAGATTTTGCCTTGCCCAGTACAGTGAGAGAAGAAAGTGCAGTAAACTGTGTTAGAGATATGGGTGAGAAAGACTGGAAGAGTTGACAGAATTTAAGTATTTGGGAGCTATCATGGGTAAGTTTGATAATAAAGAAGGAGAGATAAGGGAGAGAACAGTATAGGGTATGAGATCATTGTGGTTCCTTTGATAGAATAGTGAAGGGTAGAGATATAAGTATCGAAGTGAGGAAAGGATTAAGTTTCAGCATAGTTCTCCTGATCTAGACCTATTTAGCCAAAACATGGGCATGGGATGGGTCACAGAGGTCAAGACTCCTGGCTGTGGAAATATGTTATTTGAGAAGAGCATGTGGTATGACTAGATAAAATGAAAAAGTAGTGAGGGGATGTATTTAGAGATTCAGTAAGACGGGGAATGCAAAGGTAATGAATTGTATTGTGGGTGAAACTTAACCCTGTGAGGTAGTTTGGGCAAGTGGAAAGAGTTCATGACAGGGAGTTCACAAGAAAAGCCTATGATAGTGTGATTAAAGGAGTCTGTGTGAGAGGAAGGCCACCTGTGCCACTGGGAAATAAAGTGGAAGAGTACTGGATGGAGAGAAATAAGGGAAGAATGCATGGAATGCTGTATATGAGGGACAGTGATAAGTGGAGGTTATTTTACTCTCTTGATAGGTAGATAAATGGTATTACAGTCTTGTACTATCAAAGTAATCCTTCAGAATGCCATACCTATCATACCTTTCCACATTTAAGATTTTATATATGATACCCTGTTAAATGTCTCTTCATTTGTCAACTTGCTAGAATCATAGATGATCCCTGTATCTTATTTTAGTTAATTTTCACTCTATATTCCTTCAGCTAATTGCAGTATTCTTCCAGTCTTTCATCACTGATCATTCTTGTTGCCTTGTTTTAATTATGCTTGGTCATATCAAGTTGTTGGGTATCTCCTTTATGACTTGTTTTTGTTTCATCCAATCTGTGTGCAGTTCTGTTATTCTTTCTCAAATACGTACACAATTTGTGACCACAATACTGGATGATAGTTCAGTATGTTCTGTTTGTTGATCATTCATTTTGATACTAAATGGATGATCTTACAGTTTTCTGATTTTGTGATGATGCTTTGTTTAATGTAATTCAATTGTAGCTGTTCTAGTTAGCATTCCATAACAGCTGAGTGTGACTGGAGAAATTTAAGAAAAACAGTTATTCATGCATTCCATTTTGAATTCCTAGACAAGTTGTTGCTCAGTTAACCTATTCAGGACTGCAAAGAGAAATAAAAGCATCTTTATGATGTATGTACATGTAAAATGTCATCTTGCTTTCATTTCAGTTTCAATAATCATAATCCTTACTTTTCAGACTCACATCTGTCTATTACACTAGATTAAAGAAGTTGTGATGACCAGATGAGGGTTACATTGGTAAAGCCAATGTGAATAATGGTTTGTTGATAGTTATCATCATTATGTGAAATTTATTTATTTATTCATTCCCATTACCAATGTATTGATTGTTTTACTAGTATAGTATTCACAGAGTAACTTTTATATACTTGGCTTGTTTTGAAGCTTTGTGTTCCTCTTATGATTTGTTTGTGATTTTTTTAGGATTTAATTTATTCAATTCTTTCCTGAGAATATTAATATATTTTTTCTATGATATAGTCATTTACAAAGAATAGTACTTAAGATTTTAGAATTTTATGGTTTACTGTCTATCATTGCAGTGTAGAGTATTTTAGAGAGAAGTAACATTTATTCTAGCCCTTATTGCCTTGTCATTTTACATTGTATAACCTTAAAGTAAAATTATTTTGATTTGCAGGTTTTTGAGTTATTGTTGGAAGTTTACATCAGAATGATATGTTTCATTTATATATAATTTCCCATTGTAGAGCATACTTTCCAGCACAACCTTGAAACTCCATTACCAAATACCTTTAGTATTCTTCATCGTGAATATGGATATTGCTTATCAAAATGTTCATCAGAAAACTTTACCTGCTGTTAAAGAAATCTGATTGTACACATGCTTATCACAATAGTTCAATTCTTTACATTCCATTGAAATGCTTCAGAACAGTTCATACTGTACATACTAAGTTTTATTTAATAGAAAGATGATAGAATTGTAGTTTATTTTATGCTCATCTGTATACAGCATATTTTAAGCTAGCATGTCTATTTACTTCTTATTTTTTCAGGTCTGGTATGACTTTTAATTTTTTTGTCAGGGGAGATTCAAGATCCTGTATTTTGGTGTGAGTTACTGAAATGATACTTTTAGATAGAGATATGCAGAATTTAGTGTGTAAGTGCTTTGCTGAATGGGATTTAAAAGAAGTAGGAATTGAATATGGGATAGTAGAATTAGATTTGAGAAAGTATATATCAACTGGATGTTTGGCATTCAGCAGAATAGGAAATACTGTATTGTTATGTCTTAGCTGTTCTTAGTTCGTTTTTGGCATTCCTCAGTTAACTACACAAATACAGTATATGTGTGGGAGTAGGTGGTTATTTCAAGTAGCAAAGAAGGCATTATGGATACAACAGAATGCTGTAACTTAAGGGTGCATAAAATTAGTGAATGGAATGTCAAGGCATAAGCCATTTTGTAGGAATTTTTGTATAGTAGAAGATTGGTAAAAGGCAGGGTACAGGAAACTGCAGACTGATATTTGTTAGTTGCTGGACACTAATTCTGTATATCTTGATTGACTTGGAGTAGGTGTATATGTATTTGTTTTAAAGGAAATATATCTCATGTTGGGTCTTCCCAATTTGATATAGTTAGTTCCACCAGAATCTTCTCAGAAAATTTTTGCCAATAACTGTTGCGATACTAGCTTCAGAAACAAACAATAATGCTGGGACATTTACTTGTATTTTTTTTAAAGTTTCATGTAGCTGACTGTAACACAAGCTTTTACCTCCAGCTCATTGAAATTAAGCTGATGCAGTAATAAAAGTCAGGATGCCCCAAGCAGAAGAGTGGGCAGGAAGGAGTGATGAAAGTTGTATTTTGATATATTGAGATGAAGAATTTGTACCAAATCATTTAATGAGATTTCATTGTGAAAATAGAAAGATTAACATTGAAGTACATTGGTTTCTTATGAAGAAATTTTGTTTTGAACATTGATCAACTCTTGCTTCATGTAAGTATTTCCATGTATAAGAGAAACCAGCCTTGTAACAAATTAGTGAATAAGATTTCATTGAAAATTGGGTAGGGAACTGGAATTACTTCGAGATATAGTTTGCTTTAAGGGAAAAAAAAACATCTTGAACTTTGAATAACCCTTTTTCTTAAAAGTGCTCCATGGGTAACGGGGATTATGTAACAAGATACTGGTAATGGTATTGTAGTACATGAACTTCTTTAAAATGATGATTTTATATGGACTGTTAGACATTTATAGCTCATGAATAAAAAGGTAGAGCCTCATGGAAGATGAAAAGATAATGCATAAAATTTTTGTATGATAAGTGCAAATTTAGGAATAAATAACTGGTTAGAATATAAACTTGCTAAAATAAGGATGATAGTGCCTTCATTCAAGCAAGATGGTTCATGCAGAATCTTCATGCACTTCTGTCATTAATAATTTCATTCCCTGGGGAGGATCATCTACACTCAGCCTCTTTAATCACTCATACACATCATAAGCTCATGCCCATTGTGTTCAAGTGAAACATGAAATCTTCATACACATTTAATGTGTTTCATTCTTTGTTTTTGGTTATCATCATCTCAAATATTCCAAGTTGAAATTGATTTTCTCTTAAAATCTATCCATCCATTTTAGTTTACTTTTTGTATCATTAAATATATTACTGTATATTTTCTTCATTTGCACTGTTCTGTGTAATTGTCTCAAGCACTTGACTCAAAAATGCTTACTCCAACACTCTGTCCTTATATCTGTTGTTGTCTTTCTGGTACATTTTCCACTCACCGAAATCAAGTACTATACCATTCCCCATTCAGTTTCTTTACATGTACATGCT
>JAUUDZ010068769.1:0-10097 GCA_032361705.1 Panulirus versicolor
CCTCGAGAACACATGCCTTGAGGCCTGTATTCACTGATTTTAGGACATCACGTACATTTCGACCCAGTGTGTAACGCGTGCAGGGCAGAGCAGAGCCGGCACTAAGGAAGCTCAGGATCATGAGCGTCTCGCGACTCGTCACACGTACTACCTGTAGGAAGAGTATTTCGCCACCCACAAGATTCCATGATCTGGTGCAGATCTTGTTACTGTTACCTGGTTCTTCAGCATATATCAATAGAATTTCTTCCTAATGTTGAATTTTTCCAGTAAGAGAGGCTAATGTGCACTCCTACCCACCCTGTGCGCGGAGGCGCAGAGGAGAACACAGATGGCCCAGGCACTGGTGGGTCTCGACGACTGAATTATACCGGGCAAATGCGTTGTGATCGGGAGGGACTCTAACTATACCCAGACCCGGGGAGAAATATGTTTCGCAAGGAAATCATCTGATCAAGACGCTCCTCTCCTGTAACACGTGAAGGCATCCAGAGGAATGTTGGATATGTAGGCCACTATTACAGTCCCCAGCACCGCATACCACCACCACCACTAACAGAAGCTATCCTCACCAACACGTATATGAAAAGCCATATGAACCAGTCAGTCACCACCTCAAACCGTCCTAACAATCATCCATCTTTACCAAGTATAAATGACAACCACAAACCTCAACCATCATTTACAGATGACCTGGCTCATCAACACCAAGAAATAATCACCATTATAAGCTAATTATCACCATTAACGAAGACCCCTTAACCTAGAGCACCAATACAAAACATTAATACTTGATCACCACTACCAACATAATCATCAGCGACGTAAACCATTAAAAAAATATACATCATCCCAAATCCCTATCCCCACCATCATCAATGTAAACAACCATCTTCACCATAATTCTGCCTCGAGATACACTGTCACCAACACTACAATCAACCACCACCACCCTTCACCACCACAATCACCAACACCAACAACACAAACCCATCATTACCAAACCCCCCTCCCCTCCCTCCCCCCTCCACACACACACAAAAAAACACCCGTCTTATCAAAACGCCACAACTCAATCCGTCTAAAGTCCATTAAAAATCTCCTTGGCTATTTTACGCTCTTCCAGGCAATTTTCCCTCATCATTTTTTTTCCCTCTCCTCGTGTTTCATTTCGGGGCGAATGTGCGGGCCCGCGGGGTGAAAATTACTCTTCCTTGTTGTCGAGTTTTTACATAATTAATCATAGCCTCCCGATGAGCAGTTTTTAATTACCAGCTTTACAGTCCTCGCACTACCCGCTAGCCCCCACGAGCCAAGCCATGCACACTTAACGTCCAACCCCCTATAACGCTGAGGGACCACGTCATGCACGACGCATTTACGTCTCAAAAAAAGATCTTGACGGACGTTAAGAGAGAGAGAGAGAGAGAGAGAGAGAGAGACGCATTCACCAACACGACAGACTGCGACGGAGGGAGGGGTTGTGCGCGTGCGCGGTGCGCATAAACGAGGCCACGGCGAAACGCTTTAATGACAATACAACGCTCCCGTGACGGCCACATCATCGTCGGGGCTCGGAGCCTCTCCACGGCCAAGTGGGTTATGAAAAAATATTTTTTTTTCCCCTTTCTAGGGCGAGGTGAAGTAGTATCTTTAGCGTTGATCCGCCGCCAACCCTTTCTCCGATGGCCTCACGTGTGTGTGTACCCGGGCGTTGTTGGAGGGATTGTATGGCGCAAGGCCAGCGGGGACGACAGGGGTAAACTCTCGTGTTGTAATTTCTTAATTTCTTTATCAGTTTACACTTTACCGTACTCGAGATCTCAACGAAATGCGTTCAAAACAGGAAAACGTCACCAAAGGGGGAAAAATATATATAGTAACTATATCAATCACATTTTTTTTGTTTTGTTTTTGTCTGTAAAGAAAATGTTTTGGCTTACTAAAAGGACTCGACAGAAACTTGAGTACATACAACGAATCCCTTTTGCTTGTCCTGACGGGTATCCACAATAGGTTACTGGTACAAATAACAACGAATACATTAAGAATAAAATATTTACATCAACTATCCAATCTACCCATAAAGACAACATAAACTGTCCAATCTACTCATAATATAAACTACCTAATCTACCCAATAAGCCAACATAAACTGTCCAATCTACCCATAAAGCCAACAAAAACTGTCCAATCTACCCACAAAACCAATACAAACTGCCCAATCTACCAATAAAGCCAATGTAAACTGCCAAATCTACCAATAAAGCCAATATAAACTGTCCAATCTACCCACAAAGCCAACATAAACTGTCCAATCTACCCATAAAACCAATATAAACTGTCCAATCTACCCATAAAGCCAATATAAACAGTCCAATCTACCCATAAAGCCAATATAAACTGTCCAATCTACCCATAAAGCCAATACAAGCAGTCCAATCAAGCCACGACCACACCATTACCATCGCAGTCAAGCACTATCATTATCACCATCGTCACGTACCCATCATTACGGCCACTCACCAACATACCGCGCTGACCACCACCATCATCAGCAGGTGGGACAATACTACTGGCACGAGCAGCAACAACAGCACCGGGAGTGCATTTACCTTAGTCATCAATGACGTGGTCAAGAGCATCAATATCACCACCACCTCTACAATCACAGCCATCGGTGACACCCGACACCACAACGCAACCACAACAACACCAGCAATAATTGCCAACTCGGTCAAAATAACCACAAGCACTACCGCCATCCACATCGCCATAAACGAGAAAAAAGAAAAAAAGCGATCAGTCTATCCCCTGATATGAACTATATCTTGCGTACCCCCCTATCATCTTCCCCGTCAACAACACGTCCCCTTCTCAGTCACAAACACACCACACTCATCATCATCATCACCCCGGTGCCACCATACGACTCGCTCCACCATCACCCTCAACCACTCCATCTTAGAGCATCACTACCGCTGCCGTCATCAGTACCATCTCCACTACCTCCCCCATCACTATCAACCCAGCACCATGTTACACGTCGCACCTCTCTCAACACTCAGTACACGTCACCACCACCCATCACCACAGCCACTATGATCATCACCACGATCACCAGGAATACTCTCCACCATGATCAACCACCTCCACCAACACACCACCACCACTGCCTCCAACACCCTCACCATCATGGCCACGAGATAAGCCCATCTCCCCGTATGGCCTACTACCCTTGAGGTATGACAGCCTGGATCTATCGACCTGTCGCGAGGAGAGGATGAAGAGCTGGGATCGGCTGAGGGCCGACTGCTGCCTCCAAGATTCGAACCCGGGTGAACTTATGCCTGAATTACTGTCAACGAGGATAACCCCTCTACCATGTTTGTGTGTGTGTGTGCGCGCGCCAGTCATGGGAGGATCAGATGGAGGCTGTGGGGTGTGGGTAGACAAGATACCATCTAGTGGCGCTGACAGCCAAACATCAGGCCTTACAGGCGCACATCAACCCTGCCCTCTGCCGGCCTACATTGCCATCATGATCATCAACTGCCCATCTCTCTAGGACGCGGTCATGGACTCGTCAGCTAAGGGTTCTGGGAAGGCAGGAACCAGCCAGGTACACGGAACACTTCTGATAATAATCTGGATTAAGAGAAGTTTGTAAACAGCCATAGAGGGGGACATGTTAAAACTGGAAAATAGAGAGTCGAGGTGAAAAAAAAATAATGGGGAGAGACGGCAGAGGAAATGATGATGGGGGGAGTTAATAAAACAGGGAGAGACGTAAGCCCTGGGGAGGTAGAGGGAGGGAGGAGCAATATGACGGGAGCTGGGAGGAGGGGGAGCTAAATCAGAGGAGACGGCGGAGGCGACAGCAGCCAGTGTGACCACTGTGGACGAACCAGTCAACTGTCAAGAGTGAGGATGATTTCCCTGAACTAATTCCATGGCTATACCTACGAATCCAAGAATTTTGTTTGCTCTTTTTTTTTCTCACAGCTTCTATGCATTGTTACTTAGTTTTTGGTCCCTAGGCATCCTTACTGCCGACTCTTTTCCTTCATTTACCTTCTGCAGTTCAACAGAAATCATGCTGTAACTTGCCATTTCGATTTTATTACCGATATGTAAAACTTTACACTGACAAATATCAAAATTCATCTGCCGCTTATGAACCTAATTCATCCGTCTCTCTGTGTCAGCTTGAAGGCTGAAGACCTTCCAATTTATTTGTAGATTTATTTCCCAGTTTTATATCATCAAAATTTTGATATCTTACAATGGATCGCATTATCAGTATCATTAATATATATATGAGAAAGACTACCGGTCCAAAGGCTGCTCCTTGTGGCACTCCACTTGTTACGTCTAACCATTATGAGGCTTGACCATTAATCACAACTCCTTGTTTACGGCCAGTCAACCAATTTCCTATCCACTGAAGTACAACCCCATCAGTGCCATGTGACTTAATTTTTGTGGCTAACCTTGACGCTGAACCCCACTGAAAGCTTTTTGAAAATCTAGACAGACAACATTAACTGCTTAACTTTCGCCATACATGTTGATTATACCATAAAAGAAATCACACGGATTTGTCAGCCATGAGCGATTTCGTCGACAACCCTGCAGACGTTAAGGCTTATTGGACGATAATTTCCGGACAGTGACTCATTACCCATTTTTGAATATCGGTGTTACACTGGCAAACTTCCATTCATCTGGAACTTTTCCCGTAGCAAGTGACTGATTGAAAAGGGCAGTCAAGGGGAAAGGGGCAGCCGACAGTGAACTGGTAAGAGAGTCATCAACACAGCACACAGGAACGATAATTACCTACAAAGTACACAAACAAGATAATCAGCCTCATAATACATATGCAAGATAATCACTCACACAGTGCACTGGTAAGATAATCATCCAGACATTGTACGAGCAAGGCAATCATCCACACACTGTACAAGCAAGACAATCATCCACACACTGTACAAGACAGTCATCCACACACTGTACAAGCCAGTAAGTCATCCACACAGTGTACCTGTAGGATAACCATACCTACGCAGCACAAAGGTTAGGTAATCATGCACACAGCACGGCACCTACCGAGTCGTCGCCCGCCTCTGGCTGGAATCACGATAATCGATACCTTACAACAGTGATCACCGAGAGTGGTACGATACGGGTCAAGGCTATTAGCCAGGGAGAGCCCAGCCAGTCATCATGTCCCGCGCCCACCAAGTGGCCAGTCATTACTCCCTGACCTGCACGTGCCACCCTCACCAGTTATCACCACCCGCTCCACTACACCTCTCACCTACGTAGTGATTACGGAAATGGTTCCTATTAAGTCCACCCGTAATAATAATGATCATAACTAAATAGGCGTTACCGGACTCCGCCTGCACGAGGTTTCGCCGCGAGTGAGGCTGTGTCATTGTCAGCGGGCGAAGAGGATTACATTAATATCGAGGAACTTCTCAGTCCAAAGGAATCCACTCGTCTGGTGTCGAATATTATGACCTCCTGACACCATCATCCTCAACCGAACACATCACCCTGTTTATCTCATAAGGTCTGAGTTAAGGACAGTGGCTGAGTTAACACTACCGAGAAAATACTTTCCTCTCTTGTTCTCATCCTCTTCCACCAGACCCGAGTGAAACTAAGGCACCAGCCGACAATTTCCTTACCGAAGGCAAGGGACGGACATCCACGTTCTGCATTCTGGTCGCCGTGAGCGCTCCCGGACGCATCTCCCACAAGCCTTCGACTTCGATGGTACAGCCCTTAAGGACGACAGTTCAAGACCCTTGGGACGATGGCCTTTGGCCTTCATCCCGACCCTTACGTGAAAGTCCCCGGCTATGGGTGGTACCGCCGTGCTCAGAGTGGGGGTAATGTTCTTGGGTATTCCTTACCTGTGGCGGAGATGCTCCTGCTGCTCCGACCAGCCTCCACGACTCACCTATGGGAAGAGAAACAATATACATCACTTTGACCGTAACGCACTACGTACTGTACAACCATATATTCTTGTACACTATCCAACCGTAAATCATTCGAAGTCTTTTGATATTTGGGGACTATTCATTTTGGACGAGCGTGTTCCTACAATACAGATTTGTGCTTAAACATCCTCTCGCACTCATTCATATGTTTATGAACAAAGACAAAAGCTCACAAATGGAAGCATGCACGCTCGCAAACACGTATCGAACCTGCACACGTGTATAAACACAGACACAAACACTATTACTGTAAGTAAACATCATTCAACGTTCAACTAATTATTAGTAAGTGCATAATGTATTCATGTATACACTCTGTATACCTTCCTGTATTCTACCACCCTCAATATGCAGATGCACCTCACTCATGCACTTATCTAAGGAGTGAAAACATCCAACTCCACCTTGATCTTAAGCTTTTCCATCATCAGTTCACCAGTTACCATTATGACCCCCTTAGTTCTGTAATGTCTGTAAAACCTCAACTGTGTATCTTTAGCCCAATGGCTGCCTAAGTCCAATAAACCGTTCTTTATCTTGTATTTACACGATGAAAACTTGGGCGACACACACACATACACACACACACACACACACACACACACACACACACACACAGAGGGGAGGGAGAAGGAGGAGGACAAACCATGGCTGTTATACTGAGCTTAGACTTTCAGGTTGCTGGTGTGATTTGCCAGAAAGACTCGAACTATCCCTGACCCAGTGTGCACAGACGATGCTAAACCTGACAGAATTCAGGAGGACTCCGGTCTGTAACAGCTTACCAAAAGGCAAGAGGTCCATCCATCCCTGTAAGATACTTGCCTAAGAAAAAAAGAAAAAAAATCAACCAAATGCAGAGTTCAAATGATGGGCCACAGTGGTATAAATCCAAGTTACGACCCTCATCCTGCAGGGAGACAATCACAGAAATCTTCCGATGAGAAAAACTCTGAGGGTAACACACTGCCGTCTGCAGCAGCCTGGTAACCATACAGCAGCAGTAGCAGCACAACTCCAGTAAATCCCACACCGCTGAACGTCTGAGTTATCACCGAGGACACACTGTGATACGAATACTCCAAAAGCACTGATAAATGTAATCTAAATTACGAGACTCCACTTACCGAGGTGTATACATCGGCCGGAGATGGGAAATGGAAAGCAACAAAATCAGTACCACGAGGAAGGATCAGTTCCTACGGACATATTCCCAGGCTGGAGGGAAGGAAAACAAAGAGCCATGATGATTACCACCAGTTTGAAGTTCGTGAACACACGTGACGACATCGGCACTGGGCGATTCTTGGACAAAACCGATCAACAAAATTGGCTCAACAGCAAACTGAGCAAAAACCACAAAGTACGTGAGGATGTGTTTCTAGTGGAGGAGTGGGCCAAGCTCAGTCAATTGGCGAATGTGCTGAATATGAAGAAATTCAGAGGACTGAATGACCAAAAAGTGAAGAAGAGATTGGGCCTCAAGAGTACAAAATAAAATCTCTACCCACAGGTACACACAAAAATAATATGCATAGGTATTCAAACGGTCACACGTACAGACAGACACGTACAGAGACACATGAACAAAATGATAACCAAGAGAAGGATACAGCCGCTGAAATGTATACATAAATCGGTACCACAGTCGAGTAATAGCAGTAATCACGGAGCAACTTTCCACATCACACACAGAGCCCCACTTAACCAAATCACATCCGAGCGGACATCAATATTCGCCAGTAATAATGAATGGCCCTAACTCGACCTGCACGCATTAAATCCACCGCTAATATCAAATATGTATCCATACACGGCACGACATTTTGCTGCTCTAATGCCGCAGTCATCCTCACTACGAGACATAATCTTGAATACATTCGTGATGCTCCAAATAGCACGGATACCAAGTGTACTGCTAATGCACGTAAACACTTTATACTTTACGAAAACAGGCACCAATCACGGGCGTATCCGGAGTGATGGAGGGGGGAATGTCTTCGAACGATAGCGCTCTCCCGCTCTGAGGGAGGAGAGATTATGGGAATCGGAAATACAAGTGGAGGTCAAGGAGTTCCACTGTCAGGTCCAGCTGTGGGAGGAGAGCAGCAGACATCGAGAAGAGCCAGTCCTCAAACTGCCAACACTCACACGATATCTGTGGTCCACAGTGGCCTGTCTGGCGCTGCGTGACCTAACGAGGAGGAGGACGCACGCAAGCAACCAACGTCCCCAAGACCTGAAGCCATAGTATCGGCCGTGAGAGTTACCTACACGACGGGATCTTGACCGAGGCGTTGTCTTGCTCGGTTCACAATTCTGCTGCTGTCCTGCGACGCACCATAGCAACGGTGCTATGCTTTTTAGTGGCGCATCCTGGAATCATCTTCGGCCAGCTGTCTAGCTCTCGCATGAAGGTTTCCATGTTTCCACAAGACAAATTTCTTCTTTCACTTAAGAGTCTCTCCATTTTTCCTTGCTGCAGACACACATATTTTTGTATGTCTATTCCATATGGTTGCAAGTAAACTCGTTCGTCCAATCATTGTTTTATCCCATAAATCTACTGGCCCATCTGCAGTCATATATAGATTATTCCTGTGTCTTTTTCTTTTCCTCGGAGGCGCTGTATTTGCAATTCTATTCATCTCTCAAGATAGTTCAGGCGTTCCAGTCCCACAGTTCTTAAAGCCTTTCAGTTTTCATTGTAACTTATTCATACTTCCACTTGTTTGGTCGGTAACCACGCGAGAGAACAATTGAATCATTTCTTTTTTGGAGAGTGTTTATGTAAACTGAACATTTTCACCATCAGCTCTCAGTCTATCGTTTTGAGGGGTTTCGATTATAATCATCCACACATACTAACTTGGCTCGCCGGTCATGACTTATAATCTTTATATGTTCCTTCAATTCCACTTTCTCATTTCTCACGACTCCCGAGGACTTGACAACTGCCTCCCTTTTCATCTCGTTCCCCTATAGAAAAGGTGTCATCGCAATAATGTTATTCGTTCAATGATTCATCTGCAAAACGTCTTTACTAAATTACATTATGTCTCTTCTGCTCACTTATAACCCACTTTGAATTTACATAACTTTAAATGTGACGAAAACGTTTGTAGGGACGAACTGAAGCGTTTTTAAATCAAACAGAGGGAAAGAAGTGACACGTAGGTTAGCACTACTGAATTTGACTCGTTTACTGCATCCCCAGTCTGAGATATTGCAGGGCTCCGGAGTAAGAGACGATATGTGTTCAGTTCGAGAACCATTATTATCATTAACACCCTTGCTGTCTCACCTCCGTCCTCCCCCTCACACACACACACACACACACACACACACACACATATCCGCCATTATCAGCACACCTTATCACCATACGTCTTCACTCGACCTCTCAGTATTCTGTGTGGCTAAAACGCACTACTAACTCCACCAGCACTGCGCGGTGAGACCATGGGCTATATGTGTTTGGTCTTTGACATTAAGGCTTGGGTCGAAGGCCAGACCAGCGTATCCAGGGGATCCTACAGTCGAGCATAAGGGTCGTACCAACGGGCTTACGGGTCGTACCGTCATGCTTAACGGGCTAAAACAAGCCATCTTCACCAGTCGGGATCACTGTAGTGTTCACAAACTGGCTTTTTCATTACTACTTCATCAGTTCCCTATTTCATTCCACATTTCTTTCTACAATACTCCTCCTCCAACAACCAATATTCATTCTTGTAATCAGATCACTTCCAATTACATCGTCTTATCCACGCTATATCAAAAGGTCAGTGTTCCAGTGTTCTTACACGGGGGAAGAACTATGATAAATCTTTTTCGATTGAAGTTGGTTTATCCCTCGATTTCAACTGCATTCCCCAACAACGATACAAAAAGTCAAGAGTGTTCTGAAATACACCACGTAAATTCTCAAAGAAAAAAGTTAAATACCCTTGATGTTTACCCCAAGAACTAAATTAAACTAACACATCAAGACTGACTCACTTAAACTAACACATCAAGACTGACTTACCTAAACTAACACATCAAGACTGACTTACCTAAACTAACACATCAAGACTG
>JAUUDZ010068780.1:0-10097 GCA_032361705.1 Panulirus versicolor
TATATGATGTTATGCTGTTATGATATTAGTGACTCTTCCTCGCTCCCGGGCAGTGACGATGGTTTTGTGATGAAGTTTACTGACCCCATGCTGCTACATATGTAGCTCTCGACTCATACACATGCACACACAATGTTCTAGAGGTAGGGGGCCCCTCGAATGTAAAGCTGCCTCCCCCTACAGTACAAATGGATAATTACTGGTTATTATTTTTCCCCATTTTTACTCCACCGTTGGACTGTATTGTGGAGCGTTGTATTCTCCCGAATTACTATTGTATATGTACGTAGATCGTTAGTGCCCAGTCTCTGGATTTGATTTTAAAACCACTATATCAGGTTTGTTGTCATGCCAGCGGTGCTGTTAGGCTTGAAGTGTTTTAGCTCCTCATTGGCACTTGACGACGAAGGAAACAGTCAGTTAAAAGGTGTTTCTGGAAGGCAGTGTTGTAATTCTAATGACACACTCTAGGTACATCAGCGATTATCGAGTGTCGTACTAAGCAAGGTTACTGTCGTTACAGTGGGCCAGCTGTAGTGGTCGGTTCTCTGTGTTGCGTCAAAGGTCACAGCTAGGTCAGGTCAGGTCAGGTCTCTTGTAGGCCTCATGGGCAAGCAGATGGGTCTTTCTGCGGTATGATGAAGTCTGACCATGCTTTCAACCACTCTCACTGGTAAGTCATTGCGTGTGTTCACAATCGTGCTGAACAAAAATTACTTCGGCTCGTTCGAGGTAAAACTTTTGCCCCCGATGTAGCTCGTCAGGTGGAGATGATCGTAGCCTTTAATGAATTTGAGGAATTGTATTAAATCACCTCTTAACCTTCTCTCTCTTTAAGCCAGATTTAATTTGTTGAGTCGGCTTTCATAGGATTTGCCGAAACAATTTAGATCTGTTACAATATGTTTTACACGTTTAAACCTAGTGATAGAAGAGGAATCACGTGTGTGGACAGCACGGCAGTACGAACCCAGGGTGTGATGCCCTGGCTGTCTACGAGGTCGTACCCAAGGGTCGTATCGTTGCTCTCAAGGTCCGTACCACCTTACCTATGGGTCGTATGGTCGTGCTGAAGAGTTGCACCGTCATGTTAGAGAGGCTGTGTTTGGCATTACTGTAGAACAAACTAGGTACGTGATGGCCACTTTTCCAGAATCATTGTTATCCCTTCATTGTACTTCCTTCTCGACTACTGTATTTTTCCGGACGTATTTCCAGTGGCGCAGGATTGCGTCCGTGTCGTCGGGAGGCAACGATTGATCGCACTGGATAAGGAAGTGTTGTAACTGCCTGTTGTAAGAGTGGGTTGTTACCACTAGAATGCACCTTTAGCTTGAGCTAATGCCAGGGGTCAGAGGTCAGGTACATGAGGTTGAAGGTGCGTTTTTCATCAATAGTGTGTGTGTGTGTGTGTGTGTGTGTGTGTGTGTGTGTGTGTCATTGGCCTGAGCTAGTGCCGGTGGTCAAAGGTTACGAGGTTAAAATGTATTGCCTGATACCATTTTCCTTACCTGTCTCCTCATGTCTTTGATGTCCGTATTCTCTCTCCCTCCTTCTCTGCCTCCTTTTTCCCCTCCCCTCGCCTCCCCTCACCGCCTGAAGTACACCTCCTGCCTCACTCACCCCTGAGGTCCCCAGGATCGTGCCTGACCCACTGCATTGACACGTTCCTCACTCAGCATCTTCCATTGATCCACAACAGTAAACCAGTCGATATACTTTACATCTTCTCCAACACGTTTCATGGTGCGTCCTTCAGTTCTATGTCTTTATTTTCTAAGAACTGTTCACTATTGACATTCAGATTTGGAAACTGGAGTCAACTTAAGGCTAGTAGCCTTTCCCTATAACTCATCTCTTAATTCTGGCTCCTGTGTTGACCTCTTCTGGACCTTCTCCATTTGCTTGTGGATCCACAGTGTCTTCCATTTCGGTAACAGTTTTTAACTTATTCATTTCCTCTCATATCTAAATCATTAAGTTTCTTCCATATCTTTCCATGTTTCTTATCCTATCCATTATTTATTATATCCTTATTAGCTACCTCTTTCCTTCTTCAAAATGTTCTAAAAGTTTCTTTGCACCATCTTCCTTGTATTCCTTTACTCATCCCTTGCATGTCCCATACTTGTCAGATGGTGGCTTGTTGTTCTGTTTGCCTCTGGGATCCCCTAATCCCGAATTCTTATGATTTTTGATATCATTATTGAACCACGAATCTCTTTCCTTTCCTAATGACCTTCCATCTCTCTTTGCAACTGAAGATACCCATGTTGTAAACGTCGTCAATATATATATTTCTCACAGCCTTTAATACACTGAACTGTATTATGGAAGTCCATTTTATGTCCCCAGAAATACTGTTCAGACCTGTACGGTGCCCTCATTAACCACGTGATCAAATTCAGGCACCTCTTGATCACTCTGGTGGATCACATCTGATGTTTTCAGTTTCCTTGCTGTTGTGTGTTGAGACACAGTGATGATGGTGAGTCGTGCCCTCTTGCTTTCTTAGTTTGCTCATTGTGATTCATGAAATATTCTTGTGTACGCTCATGAGACCTTGTGTCTCCATGACTCCCTAGAGGGTCTACGTGTGGAGGTCTGTTGTCAGGGCTGCAGGCTTGGGGGTGTGGTGGAGGCACACGTATATTCTGGGGAGCTCCTCCCCTGGCGTCGTGTTCCCCAGCCAGGCTCTCCGTCCTCTGTTTCCCTCCTCCCCTGCACTGTCCCCCTGCCCCTCCCTCCCCCTCTACACCTGGGGTCGTGTACTACGGAGGAATTCGGGGCAGGAAACGTGCGGGTAGGCAGAACCTGGGGCGGCCAAGGACGCGGCGGCGGCGGCGCGCGGCCTTCACGGCGCGAGGACTGAGGATGCTTGTGATGTCTTGAGCACGGCGATACGACCCTCAAGGACGACTTTACGACTCTCAAGGACGACGGCTCTGCCTTTAAGCATGGCGTTACGGCCCTGTAGGACGACGGTTCGACCCTTGAGCATGGCGTTACGACCATTTAGGACGACCTTCTGACCATCTGAGGATGACGATACGACCATTGGGTGTGACGGCCGAGGGTCGGTCATTTGCGCCGTGTTCGCGGGGTGCAGCGGGGAGGAGGGTGGGGCTAAATGACTCAGTACGTTTCGTCGTAAGTTATAGATAAAAACAAGACTCATCATCTGTTGTAATAACGGAAGTTAGTTACGAATTGTGGATGACTCTTTCCACCCTCGACTTCCTCCCCTAACGTGTGGTAAACGTTGATAGAACGTTACATTGGATCACCTGCAGCCGAGGACCCTCGTGTCTGTGAAGTGTCCTCTCAGGACTGTTGGCGGTCATACGTTTCTCTGTTCTTAGGGCGCCAGAAAAATAATCCTTACACAGCAAACCTCCCTCATGCGTGTGGCGGAGGAACATGTTGAGGTGGGGGAGAGACTTTATAAGGGGTAAGGGAAGGTTTAGGTGTTATCAGGAGACCTTCCCCAACACGTAAGGAGGCACCTTACCTAGTGGGGAGGTGTTCTGTCCTGCAGCAATTTTTGTCAGCATTGGACTCCCTCGACAACCCTCATCATTGGTCTGGACCGACTCAGAAACCCCCGTCACTGTCAGCTTTCTGCCTCCGTCACTTGAGTCTTCGCAAGTTCGTCTGTGTGGGCGCTAGGGATGCCGCTCCCGGCAGGCGTGGTGCTGGACCCTCAGGTGTGGAAAGCTGGGCAGGTAGCCCCGGGGGAGGGGGTGATGCTGGAGTATGCCAGGCACGTCCCCGCCTGTCCTCCGCGCCCCCGGGGCCCCAGCCGTAACACACCTACCTGCTTGCGTCCTTGCCCACGGCGCCTCCCTCCTCCGGTAAGACGACGGTCGACTGCCCCCGCCCGGGTCGTCCGCGCCACGCTACTGCCTACATCATACCGCGGGCCTCTCGACCTGTCTGACATTGGCTCCTCTCTCACCGGTACGCTGGCTCGGTAACCTGTTACGTTCCCTGTAGAAATGATGGACGTAATTGTGGCTTAAAGTTAGGGACTGGAGGGTAATTTGTAGGGTGGCTTACGGAGGAGAGGTAGGGGAGATTCCCCTTCGATTGGGGATAGCTGGCCAAGGGGCCTTCCCACTTGGGAGTATAGGGGGAGGGTAGGTAAAGAGGTATCTAGGATATATTTTCACAACGGGCGGAGTTATAGGACTTTGTAAGGGATGGACCTCAACCTTCAACGCTGCCCTAATTATACACTTGCCGACGCAGACGTCAGTCGGAAAGATAAAAGTTGATGATTTCGTCGATCTAAATTCCTGCACAGCACGTGTGTGGAACGTGGCGACTGATGGCCTGTTGAGTTGGTCACCTGCCCGGGGCGACGTGTTTCCTCCAGACTGACATAACGCTGTTTCTTCCGACACGAAGGAACTGCTGGATATCGTCACGGACCCCCTGGCGTGGTAACGTGTTCTAACCAAGCCTTACGTGACTACCGTGTGACCTGTGCGTTACACCTGACCTGACCTTACCTTGTGTGTCCCAATTCTATTTTCGTAACCCCTCCCCTCTACCACCACCACCCTTAAGTACGACAAAGTACGGCAAAGGCCATGTCGTCATGCACAAGGGTCGTAACCGACGTACTCGGTGGTCGTACCGTCGTGCTCAAAAGGTTTCTGGTCGTTTGGTTCTTGTCTTCAGTCGTGATGGCCGTCACGGCGTCTCTCACACGGCTACGCGCTATCCCTGCCCCATAGTGAAATCTCCGTCATACGATCTCCGTGCATCTATCATCCCTTACTTCTCCGACCTAAACCTTACGAAGCGTGAATCATAAGTCTGATTTTCCTGTAGTAAGGGAAATGCGTCACAGTGCGACATACGGCTTTAGGGTGTAAATATCGGATCTTTTTTGAGGGAAGACCTTCTTGCGACACATTGCGCAAGGATTTATGTGGACGTCCAGTGAACGACAGATGTCACATGTCTAAAAGACGTAACCGCTGAGGGAAGACCGTGTTGCGACACATGTCGCATGAAGAGTTTGCATCATTTATTCTACAGCAGATATTACGTGAGTAAAGAACATAGCTGTGAAGGGAAAACCTCCGTCTTGCGACACACTCGATGAAGGGAGAGTTCTGTGAACCCCATACTTGGTGTGTATTGTTAAGGAACAAGAGAAGATAAGTTACTGGACTCCGCAAAAGGCCTACTGGCCCATACTAGGCGGGTCCTTCCTACAACCGCCCCACCCACGGAGCGTATATTACCTATCCAACCAATTGTTAAAACAATTCAAGGTTCCAGCCTCAGCCACTGCATCTGGCAAGCTATTCCAGAGATCTACCACTCTATTGCTAAACCAGTGCTTCCCCACATCCAATCTGAATCTAATTTTTTCTCTCCTGAAGCCATTATTGCGAGTTCCAACCTGGTTGGCTCTCCTTAGGACATTGCCAGTTTCCCCCTTATTTTAACCTGACATCCATTTGTACACCTCTGTCATATCCCCTCTGGCCCTCCTCCTTTTCAGTGAATGTATTGTAAGTTCAGTCTAGCAAGTCTCTCTTCATAACTAAGATTCCTGATGCCTGGTATTGTTCTAGTCAAACGATCCTGCGAGGCTGTCTCTGAGGAAATGGTGGAGGGAGTGTGGCTTGCTGCCGGAGTGCAGTTGTCGTGGTTATCAGGGGATTAAGGCGCGGTGATGGGAAGGGGTAAAGACAAGAGCCTCGTGGTAAGCTGAGGCCTGGTGTGTCCTGAGCAGCAACTGTGGTGGGGCGTTGAGCAAGTGGCCTGGCGCCGCCTGGGTGCAGAGACAGGCGTCACGTAGGGCCATTATTTTATCTTCATTTATGGCAGCAGTGGGCGGGCGCCCCCAAGTCTGAAACCCCTCGGTTGTGAGCCAATGTCTACCCCGTCCTCCATGTGCTGTTGTAGAAAGTTCATTTACAGACTTGCAAGGTGGTACGCGCACGCGCGTGTGTGTGGGGATGGGGGGGATTTACCGGAGCGTGAGGAAACAGAGGGGGAAAAGTGCCATGTGGGACGCCAGGGTGTGGATGGGGGGAAGCCCCTTACCCCAGTCCCTGGCCTTCAGTGCCAAGGGTACGCAGGAGAGAGAGTTGAGAGAGAGTAATGACTCCTTGTGATTACTATATGTAAGCTACGGTGAGAGTTTTACACTCGTGTTTCCCCGTCTCTTTAACCTTGTACATATTGTGTACTATGTCCTCTGTGGGTTTACACACACACACACACACACACACACACACACACACACACACACAGTATTATCCTAAGCCAGTTAATCAGCTTCAGCCAGGCACTTATTTATCGACCAGTGGTGAGGGGTTGGATGAACACCTGGGCAGACCCTTGCTGAGTCACAGTTAGCAGCGCTCATCACTACACCACGAAGTGTGTGGTACAGCGTGACCATGTGTATGTGGATGGGTGGGTGGGTAGAGAGGCGGTGGTGTGTGTGGGGGGTGGTTGTGTGGCGAGGCTAGGAGGGAGGAGTGTTGGCTCCGTAGAGCGAGCCGTGGTCGGACCTGGTGCTCCCCACGGTGGGCTAACCTCCTCCACCGTAAGCCAGGATTTGTCACAGAACTCCGGAGCCATTTTTGTACAAGCAATTGTTGCGTCAACAGTAAATACTTAGTTAGCGAGTTTCTTCTTTTCCTTTCGAGAAGAATTTTTTTAAACCGAAAACCAGTGATGTGTCAGGTACTACGTTTATGTCTTTATATGATGTTTAACTTTTCTTTACGACGTGTCAGCGAATTGTGTCGGCTGAATTAGTTTGTTTTTGTAAGACTTTGTTTACATAAGTGTTACCCCAAGTGGGGTGTCTTATTCCCCCCCGCCCCATGACGTAGTGTTATTATATTTGATTTTTTTTACTTTGCTCACCAGACATGTTGCTACACCAGCATTTGGACGTAGATATTTTTCTTCTTCCTCTTGCATCTGTAGTATATGGATACCCTCATAAGTGATTTTCATTGATCCACGTCTACACACACACACACACACACACACACACACACACACTGATTAAGAAATTCCCAAAGTCGTCAGGCCCACATATTCTCCATCATCATCATCGTTTGCTGGACAGAAACTGATACAGTGTCACATCATTTACAGGGTACAACAGTATATCAGCTCATGCTCAAAGGGCTAATGAGCGTAGTCAAAAGACTTTCACGGAGTTTACGACCCATTGACGTCAGTCCTCTCCCCTCTCTCCCCCCAGCTCACTGTGAGAGAGTGTTGTTGTGTTTAAGTAGCCTGACACACACATTGCAAGTTCCATACACGCTCGGTAATTTGGTAATAATGTGACCTCGTGTGCCGTCTACTGCCTCGTCAGCTTTCTACAATCCCGGAGGGGACCCAAGACCTTTCTCTGACTTTCACCGTTGACTTACGACGTCGGTAAAGCACAGTCGTCAGCCTTAGAACACTTGAGAAGTCTTATTCCATGGGTCGTCTGAGGCTTCCCCAAAGAGTGTCCTACAGACCTGGACTCTTCCGTGGTGCCATTATCTCACATTCCAGCGCCTCACCTGTGGAGTCCAGTTGCCCCCAGTTATGGGACCCTTGTGTTTCCCCATCCTCGTAAATGTCTTGATGGATGTACGTGCTAGATAGACGTGCGCACACTGAAAATAAGTATTTTACTACTTTTTTATTTGAAACAATACGACACTACGGGCGAAGTATTTTGAGAAAATGCCCAATGGTCTGGCCTCTCGTTGGTGGCCCAGCTTTCATGATAGAGTAATATGTTGATTGCCAGTGACTTCTCCCGTCATTGGCTTAATAAATGGTTTATTGATTTCACATTTGGATGGAAATAACCATAAAGTGGGGCTACCAAAGTGTCAGGAAATTTGTCTCAATGTTCACGCTCACCAACCCGACCGAAATAACACGAGTCGTATTGATCATTGTCAATTCGTCGGATCCATCCGGGAAGATATATATACATATTTTTTCTGAGCCGTGTGTACGTCAACGTCTTTACGACTGGTGGTTTTAGCGTTGACAACAGCTAGCTCTCCCGACCACACATCCCTGCAGAGCACTCTTAACCATCCTCCAGGACCAGATCACCGCCAACCATATCCCCATCAACCAGACCATCAGCCGTGCTTGTAGCAGTGCCCTACCCTCTGCCGTCTGTTCAATCCGCCAAGCTTTTTCTGTGTCGTTTTTGTGGGATATGCTAAGCTGGGGATGGATCGCTTCGACGCCCGTCACCAAATCCTCTACGTTATATATTTTCCCAAGCTCGAGACATATGGACTCCCTCCGCCTGTACTCAAGAACACCAGCAAATCTTCGTTATTCCCAGACTCACGTATGCCTCCCTCCCCTGTCTGTCAGAAGTCTTCCTCAGTGTTTGCATAATGACTTGGCTGATCGATTCTCTTATTTTTCCCTAGCCAAACTGTCTTTATTGTTGTGGGTAGGTCTTTACATGGTCTGGCTTTGGCTGGTTTCCTTTAGAAAAATTTATTATTTTATTATTATTATTATTATTATTATTATTATTATTATTATTATTTTATCTCTGGGGTAGAGAAGAAAACGTGTGTAAGTACCTATTTCTACAGGAAGGTAGTTAGAGTTGTGTGTGTGTGTGTGGTGAACGATTACTGGCCACGTCTCTCCTGCGTGTTGTACTGGGCTGTCTTCTCGGGGCGAGAGGTGTGGTACAGGAAATCCGGCTCTCGTGTATTATCACTTTTGAAAAGTAAGAACACCAAGATTTTTCCTGTTAGGTTCATCCGTCTGTACTTGGCGCTACCTCGTTAAGATGGGAAGAGGCTTAGAGGGTATACAGATTTTGTTTTTTATTATCAATTGCAGTATTACTAGCATTAGAAGTATTGATAGTAGTAATAGTAATATCGTCTGGTACAGGGTTATTGAGTGTAGTTGGGAGGGTGGGTGCTGGGTTGGGGGCTGTGTGTCTGTGTGTACCCATGACGTCAGACAGTAGGATGTAGTGGCCAGACCTGTTAATCCCAGGTCAAGGTGGAATTGGGTGTTTAGTGTGCCCGGGTCGATGTCCAAGATTGTGTGTGTATGTGTGTAGAGCTATGCTTTACACAGTTTTTTGTTAATAACAGATCGTGGAGACTATTGAATCGTAGAACTAATGTTTATGGATGCGATCTTTTTTCTTTTTTTCTTTTTTCTTTTTCTTTTTTTTTCATAGGCAGATGTCCGTAGGAACGAGCATTTGCTTTAGGGGAGGACGTAAGTCATTGCTCGTTACGACGACCGGAGAGTAGGTCACTTGGTCGTCCAACGACTTTAAAGTTACGTCACGTCTTGGTCCCTCCCTCGCTCCCTCTCCTGTCCTTGTCAGTCAGTCTGTGAGAAGTCATCAGCCACTTGACCCCATTTTGACGGTGTGTGTCCCGATGTGGCCAGAACGGAGGAATGGTGGGCATCCTGGTGTGGGTGATGTGCTCCTGCTGACGGACCAGGACCAGCGGGAGGGGCAGGACCTGGAACCTTCCACCACTCCCCTCCAAAACCGGTTCGAACTGGCCATCTCCGGCGGGCGGTGATGAGGGAGGGAGGGAGGGCGGCTAGGTCTCTCCTCCAGCACAGGCAGTAGTGCTTGCTGGTTCATGTCTCCTGGTGGTGAAGTTTCAGCCCCCCCCCCCCATGTCCTTGTGTGTCTGTGTGTGTGTTTAGGGGGAGGGGGAGGATGTCTGGAACGAAGGAGGGTTAATTAGGAAGTGTGAGGGTGAAGAGGTGGGGAGGGGGCCTCAGTGAGGGAGAGAGAGAGAGGTGAGGATTAGGACAGACGGAAGGATTGGAGACGGACGGTAGGTTAAGACTGGGACAGTTTGGGACGGGCACGTGTGTGGTTTAAGGTAAAAATATAACTAATGTATAGTGCATACCTTTCCCCCCCCCCCCACCACCTCACCCAACTAATTATCTGTTACATGTACGTTAAGGCACGCCTGGGTGGCGTCTGTGCCACCAGTACCCTGCTGTTATAACATTTGACGCCCGATTGGGTCTCTCTCTCTCTCTCTCTCTCTCTCTCTCTCTCTCTCTCTCTCTCTCTCTCT
>JAUUDZ010068791.1:0-10097 GCA_032361705.1 Panulirus versicolor
TTGCACGCCTTTCACCCTCCTGCATGTTCAGGCCCCGATCACTCAAAATCTTTTTCACTCCATCTTTCCACCTCCAAAGAATAATATTCTTGAATTTCATTAATAATCTGAAGGAGCTCTCTCAGGTTTGCAAAAACTAAAGTTCAGAAAAATATGTTTTCCTTACAATATATATGTATGCACTCAAATATAAAGAAAATCCCTGAGAACTAGCATAGGTGGGCAGGACTAAGTTCAAAAAGGACCGAATTCCTAGAACTTGGTCCATTATGAGGACCATGACAGGGAAAGTCGGTCCTTTTCCAAGTTAGGCGTGGGATGGGAACTAATGGTCTATTTTTAATCAATTCCAGATGGTCAGATGTTCTTCGGTCCTTTTTCTTTTTTCTTTTGCTCTTTTTAGGTTATCACTATAACAAAATTACATTAAGTATAACAAACTCAATGCAGTAACCTTTCATACAGAGTCTTTTTGAATGATTTTGGTGTGACTAAATATTATTTGGAGAGAGATGATATCTAGTTTCATCAAGAGGACTCAGAAAGAGACTGAGACTGAAATCAAACGTGTCTCAATGCCCGAAGGTGAAGGAGAATCTAGTGTTGTCAGTGCTTCACCCTCAAGTCAAGCAACTGGAGCTCCTAGCAGAAAAACTGAACACAGTAAACATTGGCTGTACCCGGACAAATATTTTGAATACATGGGCCCCAAGGGCGAGGAGAACCTGGAATACAAGTGCTTGCTTTGTCTGCCAAACAAGAACTTACTCTCAACAAGCAGCAAGTGCCAAAACAGCATTAAATGACATGTCTCCAGATGACGCTCTCACATCCAGAATCAATTCAACTAGTGCATCAAGGATGGGGTGGCAATCCAGAAAAGGAGGAAGTGGCTAAGTGACTGTCTGGAGTGCCATAGTGACAAGAGGCAGAGGACCATGGTTCAGTCAACTATACAGACCATGACTGGACCATCTTGAGTCACCATGGCTCTTTGATAAGAAGGTCAGTATATATGATTAACACTCAACTTTGTATAAAAGTCTTTATATCATTCAATCATGATGAAACGTAACAAATTTGTTTTTCTTTTAAATTAGTTACACACTTTCTTTGTGGACAACATGTTGCCACTCGATGTCGTCGACTCTGATTCATGGAAAGACTTTATCAATGCTTGTGATGCTTGTCAACACTTAATGTTTAGGCAGATGCTTACCAGAAGTATTGAATAAAGGAATGTTTGTTTTGACATAACGAATTTGTATTTCTTTTCAATTAGTTAATCACTTTCTTTGTGGACAACATGTTGCCACTCAATGTCGTCAACTATGATTCTTGGAAGGACTCTATTAATGCTTGAGTTGCTGGTCAACACTTAATGTTTAGGCGGATGCTTACCAGAAGTATCAAAGACAGAAATGTTTGTTTTGGCTATCTAACCTTCACATACATTGAGATTCAGGGCCACATTGACCATACTGATATAAGCATTTGCAAATGCACATTCTAGTTATTGAAGTTAAATATATGTTTCATGTGACAAATAAATATACATCGGAAAAGATTAGTATTACTCATTACATCTTTTAATAAACTTTTTAAGGTTTGACGAGAAGAGGCAGCACCTGAGGGAAGTCCTCAACTCTGTACAGTGGGTCTCTACTGCAGCAGACATTTGGAAAGGCACCCACAGGTATGCTTACATTATATTTAATTACCTTTCCTTCAGTTAGAAAGAACACTAATAAACAGTGACTTAATTAATTCATTACAATGCTCTTAAAATATAAATGAAAATGCTACACAGAGAGAATACATTTCAATTGTATCAGTTCAAAGTATTCCATAATCCATTTCATTTTAGGTCATTCGTGGGGATGACTATACACTGAACTGACCAGGAAACCTTCATAAGACAGAAGTCAGTCTTAGCATGTAGACAACTCAACAGACGACACACTTTCAACATCCTTGCAAAGGAGATGTACAAGGTCCAGTTCTACTTTGCAGTCAAGTCAAAGGTCTGCAGAACTATTAATGACAATGGCAGCTATTTCATCAAGAAATTTAAGTAATCAGATATTTTCTTAAATTTCATTATTTGCATTCCTTCACTTTTCTAATCATTTATATTTTTCATTACTTTTTATAACATTGAATAAAAAAGTATGTAAATTGTGTTTCACTGTGTAGTGTCTTTGGCAAAAAAGATAAGGAGGTGCCTGAGTAGGTCCAGGAAGAGGAAGGCGTGGGGTGGACCAGTGGTGTGGAAATCATTCACGTTGAGGATCCGGCATCAATATTAGAGGGTAAATAGGGATTATTGATTATTTCTTGATTTCTTTCACTTTTACAAGTAAAGTATTTTATTTTCACTCAAACATACTAATCAAATAATATAACATTCATTTTCAGCCAGTTCCTTGGAAGATTCTGAATACTTCCTGCTGAAGCACGCACACAAGGTGCAATGCCCACACCATGAACCTAGTGGGCACCTCTGACCCTAACAAGGCCTTGAAGGACTTGCCATCCTACAGTAAGATCTACTGGACCGCTTTTGGTAAAGATATGTAGCTGTGGAACAAGCGGGCAAGAAGTACACAATCTTCAGACACCATCAAAGCCGAGATAAGCATGCTGCTGACTGTCCCCACTGTGCTGACTGTCCCCCATTGTTACGAGATGGAACTCCATCAACAAGGGGGTGTCTCGTCTGGTCAACATTTCCGAAACTAAAAGAAGCTTCATGAACTACACTGGACATGCAACACTCTTGGGTCATATGCCCTGATTCAGTCCATTGACAGGTAGTCCACCCCAGTATAGCACAATGTTCCAATTCACTCTATTCCTTCCATGCCTCTCACCCTCTGCATGTTCAGACCCAGTTCACTCAAAATCTTTTTCCCTTCATCCTTCCACCTCCAATTTGGTCTTTCACTTCTTGTTCCCTTAACCTCTGAGACATATATCCTCTTTGTCAACCTTTCCTTACTCTTTCCTTCCATATGTCTAAACCATTTCAATTACCTCCTTCTGCTCAACTACACTCTTATTACCACATATCTCTCTCTTATCTTTCATTACTTACTTGATCAAACCACTCCATACCACATACTGTCCTCAAACATTTCATTTCCAACACATATACCCTCATCTGTACATCCTTATCTATAGCCCATGCCTGACAACCTTATAATATTGTTGGAACTACTGTTCCTTCAAACATACCCATTTTTACTATTCGAGATAACGTTCTCTCCTCACACATTCTTCGTTGTTCCCAGAACCTTCGTCCCTTCTCCCACCCTATGACTCACTTCCACTTCCATGGTTCCATTTGCTACCAAGTCCACTCCCAGACATACAACACTTCACTTCCTCCAATTTTTCTCCATTCAAACTTACATCCCAACTGACTTGTCCTCAACCCTGCTGAACCTAATAACCTTGCTCTTATTCACATTTACTCTCAACTTTCTCCTGTCACACACTTTTCCAGACTCTGTCACCAACTTCAGTTTCTCACTTGAATCAGCCACCAGTGCTGTATCATCGGTAAACAACAACTGACTCACTTCCAAGGCCCTCTCATCCCTAACAGACAGCATACTTGCCCCTCTCTCCAAAACTCTTGCATTTACCTCCCTGACCGACCCATCCATAAACAAATTAAACAACCTGGGGACATCACATACCCCTGCCGTAGAACCAGTCACTCTCCTCTCTTCCTACTCATACACATGCCTTACACCCTTGATAAAAACTTCTCACTGCTTCTACCAGCTTACCTCCCACACCAAATATTCTTAAGACCTTCTACAAAGTATCTCTATCAACCCTATCATATGCCTTCTTCAGATCCATAAATGCTACATACAAATCCATGTTTTTCTAAGTAATTCTCACACATACATTCTTCAAAGTAAACACCTAATCCATGCATCCTCTACCACTTCTAAATCCATACCGCTTCTCCCCAATCAGATGCTCTGTACATGCCTTCATCCTCTCAATCAACAACTTCCCATACAATTTTTCAGGAATACTCAACAAGCTTATGTCTCTGTAGTTTGAATACTCACTTTTATCCCCTTTGCCTTAGAAACCAATGAACAACACAGTCACTCCCATTCTTAAATAATCAACTTCAATAACATCAAAACCTGCCACCTTGCCAAATTTCATCTTTTGCAAGGCTTTCACCACCTCTTTTATCTTTAAACCACTCTCCATGACTCTCTCACTTCACACACCACCCCGACCAAAACACCCTAAATCTATCACTCTATCATCAAATATTCAACAAAACCATCAAAATACTCACTCCATCTCCTTCTCACTTCATCACTATCTGTTATCACTTCTCCCCTTGCCCCCTTGACTGATGTTCCCATTTGTTCTGTTGTCTTACGCACATTATTTACCTCCTTCCAAAACATCTTTTTAGTCTCCCTAAAGTTTAATGATACTTTTACCCCAACTCTCATTTGCTCTCTTTTTCAACCTTTGCACCTTCCTCTAGACCTCCAACTGCTTTCTCTTATTACATTTCCCCATCATCTGCACTCCTTCCTTGCAAATATCATCCAAACACCTCTCTTTTCTCTTTCACTAACAACTTAACAATCTCTCCCCTACTTATGACCTATGTGACTTATGACCATCTGTACATGTTACCAGAAAAAAATATATATCTAAAGATAGAAAGGATGAAATATAAACTAAAGAATCTTAAATAAAAGGTAAAAAGAAACTACAGAATCATTTAATAAAGGGTTGATAAAAATGAGATAATCATAATAGAAACTAAGATAAAAGAATGCTGTACAGGTATATGAATTCTACATGCCATGCTGGGTTACGTCCAACCTACGTCCATTTCAAGATCAAACCAGTCGGCCAGAACAAAACTCAGATGTATGTAGGGGAGGGCATGTGAAACATCTGGGGTAAACCATGGAAAGGTTTGCTGGGCTTGGATGTGGATAGGGAGCTGTGGTTTCAGTACACTACACATGGCAGCTAGAGACTGAGTGTGAGTGAATATGGCCTTTTATTGTCCTGTTTTCCTGACAGACACTACCTCGCTGACACAGGGGGTGGTGATGCTATTTCTTGTGGAATGGGGTGGCACCAGGAATGGACAAAGGCAAGCAAATATGAATATGTGGACTTAGCAGCTGTTGGAACCATGGAAGCGGAAGTGTCACAGGGTGGGGGAGAAGGCGAAGGTTCTGGGAGCGTTGAAGAATGTGTGGAAGGAAAAAACGTTATCTCAGAGAGCAAAAATGGGTATGTATGAAGGAATAGTGGTTTCAACTGTTATATGGTTGCGAGGCATGGGCTATAGATAGGGTTGTATGGAGGAGGATGGATGTGTTGGAAATGAAATGTTTGAGGACAATATGTGGTGTGAGGTGATTTGATCGTGTAAGTAATGAAAGGGTAAAAGGAATGCTTGGAAATAAAAAGTGTCGTTGAGAGAGCAGAAGAGGGTGTGTTGAAATGGTTCAGACACATGGAGAGAATGAGTGAGTGAAGACTGACAAAGAGGATACATGAGTCAGAGGTGGGGGGAACAAGGAGAAGCAGGAGACCGAACAAAACAATCATAGATATGTAGGTGAAAAAGGTGAGACAAGGGTTCAGCTATGCCAAGAGTATGATATAGGTAAGACAAAATTAGTTGAAGCTCCCTTTCACCTACCTCTGTGTTACAAGTCACAACAGTGTTACAAAACTGATTACTTTTAATATTTTTATTCTATTCAACAACTTTTTAACCAAGTATTGTTCAAAACATCTAGGTTTCCAACTTTCCAGTTATTCAGTCGGTTACAGGTCTCAACATGGTTGAATAATTAAACTTTTGCTAAATAACTAAATGTGTGGATGCAAATAAATTAATATGTATTCTATATAGTCTTGTGTAAGGTGTGTGTGTTATGTCTACCTATTCTAATCTTTTTTTCTTTATTCATCCTTTTCAGTCCTCTTTGCATTTCCCAACCGAAGGTTTTTTCAAATAATCTAAAAGTCTAAAAACAAACTGACTGTATAAATCAATTCAACACAATGTTACATGACATGAAAGATTCAAGCACAAAAAACAAACCTTTATTAACAGCTGTAATCACCTAAAGTTACCTAAGCATCATGAAAGTTTCTAAGACTTTCTTCTATGTAATTGTCATGTTGGGGCCTAAATAAAACTTTATAATCATCTTCATCCATATCACTGCTTTTCTTCATAACTTTACATTAATTCTTTCCATGTGGCCATTCCTGTATGTCTGTGGCTGTCAGACACAATTATTTACTCTAACATCTACCATATGTGTGCTCTGATAAGGATACCTTTGCCATGGTGTTTGTCGGAAAAATGAGAGCTGTGAAATTTCTGAGGTGTATCATGACTGCTAGTAGCACCTGGTGTTTATATATATATGGGTTATGGCTGCTCCCAGGGATTCAAAAGGAGGAAGGCAATGTCAGCATATATCTTGTACATATGTAGGACTCTGGTCCAAAGTGAACATTAGGGTGAAGGACTGAAAAGGTTAAATCATCTTGGTTTTCAACTTCATGACATAAAGCAAAACCCTCATAAGAAGAGAACAAAGACACTTACTTTGCCAGTTCATAATCATCAGCATCACTCTCTGATATCTGGTGACTACCAATATTAATGTAATTTTCATCAACTAGTCCTTGATTAGCTGCTGCCGACCAAACATCCATTAATTCCTCTACAAACTGCCACCGTTCATGGTGATGGCGCTGCACACATTCCCAACCTGTGGAGCAGAAGCACAAATATAAATAACAAAGGATCCTGATAATACATTTACACTAGGTATTCAGTGTGACACATACTTCCATAAAAGTCTACTGTATCTGTCTGAAGAGGATTACATACCTCATTTCAAACTTTCTTGGTTCTGTGCAGTAAACAAATGAATACAGATTAGAATACTTCCAGAACCCAGACATTCTGAATGCCAGACATGTGAACACCTGCCAGTATCTGGATTACATAAAAAACAGAAAAAACATTCTAGGTTATGGAAATCTTGTCTGCATGGGATCATTGCATGGGATTGGAAATCCTCCCCTCCAGTTTTTACTTTTCCAAAAGAAGGAACAGAGAAGGGGGCTAAGTGAAGATTTTCCCTCCTAGGCTCAGTAAAATCTTCAGTTCAGTCCTCTGCTCCTAATGCTACCTCACTAATGTGGGAGATGGTGAATATGTATGAAAAAAATCATGATGTCATAAGATGCAGTAGAATTGAAACATCACTGGTATGAGTAAGAACAGAGCATCACCCCATGATCATTAGATATAGATTGCTTATACCATTCCCTTTCTCTCAGTTGTCAGATGTAGCTAGCTAAAGGTATAGCTTTCCTATGTCAGAGAAAAAGAGATAGATAGAAAGAAAAAAAGAGAAACAAAAGATGACATTATTACAGAAGTGAGAAAAGAAGCAATGCAATGTAAAAAATGGAAACAGCACAAAACATGACAGAAGTGATGTGTGAGATGGTAGAATGGTAGCAGCAGTTTAATAGGAAGGAAGTATATGGCTACATGTGAGGAATTTGTTTATATGCTTAACTGCACTATGAACACCCAATGATGTGCTCTGAAGAGCAGCACTCACTCAACTAGATAAGCGTTAATATCATTAAGAAGACATAAAAGGTGAACTTTTTAGATAGGCTGTGCAGCCAGGGTGAAAGACACCTGAATGAACTCAAAAAAGACATTATCCTTTAACAATGATAAACTGCAGAACCAATTCAGACCACATCTTATTAATCTAGTAGAAATTAGTGTAACAAGCTCTTCTCTGTGTCAAGTTGGTGTCTGAGTTTGGGAGAGTGAGTGAAAGGAGAAGGTTGAGAGGTAATGTAAATAGAAGAGAAACAGGTTAATTGGGGTGTGAGTTTAAATGGGAGAGAAAATTTGGAGAAATGGGGTGCTTTAGATACCTGGGAGTGGACATAGCAGTGAATGGAATCATGGAAGTGGTGAGTCACTGAGTGGGTGAGGGGGTGAAGGGTATGGAAGCAGAGAGGAATGTATGGAAAGAGCAGTCACTATCTAGGTCAAAAATAGTTATGTTTGAATATACAGTAGTCCCAACGATGTTGTATAGATGCAAGGCCTGAGCTATAGATAAAAATGTGTGAAGGTGGGTGCATGCGTTGGAAATTATATGTCTGAGGATAATATGTGTTGTGAGGAGGTTGACCAAGAAAGAAATAATAGGTTAAGAGAGAGGTGTGGTAGGAAGAAGAATATGGCTGAAAGAAACAAAGATGTGCTTAAATGGTTTGGACATACATAGAGAATGAGTAAAATGTTGAAACAGAATATATGTGTCAGAAGAGGAGGGGAAAAGGAGAAAAGGAAGACTAAATTAGAGATGGAAAGATGGAGTGAAAAAGATTTTGAATGCTTAGGGCCTGAAAATGCAGGAGAGTGAAAGATACACATGATAATGTGAACTGGAGCAATGTGGTATACTGGGGGTGATGTGCAGTTAGTGGAATGAGCCAAGGAATATAAAACAGCAGGGAGAAACCATGGATAGGTCTGTGGGGCCTAGTTGTGATTATGGCATATTACATGATAAATAGAGAATGGCTGTGAGCAAATGAGGCCTCTTCTTCATCTATTCCTTATGCCACCACACTAATGTGGGAAACAGCAAACAAGTATGAAATAATTTAAGAAAGAGTTCTGATTTGTAAGCCTGTCACCAGAAGGGTTATTCATTGCAAGCACTGGGAAAAATTGGGAGTTGTTTGAGTTTTGCACTGACTCTAGTTGTCCTGCATATATTTTTTCTATTCTTTCCCCAGGAATATGATCCACACAGTCTCAGGGTGGACTGCAAACCATTCATGTTTTAAATGCAATGTTGCAATTAAATACCAATTCAAAAAATGGTCCTTCAAAGGAGTAGATCTCTGAAGATAATGAAATAAAATTTGTTTGTCCTTACCATATTTTCGGAGAAGATTTGCTCCATCCTTAGTAGTAGCTGCTAAGCACAGAGCATGGAAACTTGTTCCACGCACTGAGTACACTGGACAGGTGGCAGCCAGGTGAGTAAAGGCTGGCAGCAAACCCTCACAGCTTAGAAAACGTGCACCATCACTACTCAGTCCCACGTGGCCCATAGCCCAAATTGCAGCTTTCAGCTGGAAGATTTCTTGTGGAGTAGATATAGCACCAGCTTTCACTATCTGTGTTAAATATTCCATGATAATCACCATTCCATGATAATCACCATCATTAAATAGAAATGACAAGACTGACTTCAAAATGAACTCTAGTAGTCTTATTGTGGTGCTCTGTTATGCAGAACCTATATTCATATTACACCATGTGCTGAGTCACAAAAGTCATTGGACATTTTTCAGGGGGGAAGGGAGCACATGAGGGGAAAGAGAAGTTAAAAGATATTATGCCCAGGTTGGGCATTAAATGTATATGGAGTACTTCAATCAAACAGCTTACCAGTCTGGCTAAATCTGGATTAATGATAAGTAAATAAATAAAAGAATATGATAAACATGAAAAGAAAGTTGCTCTTGGCACTAAACATTACAATTTTGGATGTAATGAGTTCATGCAAAGAGCACCTACACTTTAGGACCATAGAAGGCAAATCAGCAATTAAGGTAATGGAAATTGTTTTCTCAAATTTGAGAAATATTGTTCAATCCCTTCTCTCCTTTAACAGATCCTAAATCACTATACAAAATTTTTTCTTTCACCTATGGTACTTCTGTATTATCTTCATATCTCTACATCTAAATCAGACAATTTGAAATTCATCTATAAATTCTTTACACTGGGATTACATAACAAGCAGAGTAATCAACTGTTCCAATGTATGGGTCAAATTACTTGCAGGTTAAACTACTTACTACCACTACGGTCTACTTCTAGATCATCTGACTTGCAGACTTATCGATAGCCCAAGCCTTGCAACCATATAGTATTGTTGGGACTACTGTTCCTTCAAACATACTTACTTTTACCTGCCTACAAAATGATTTCTCTTTCCACA
>JAUUDZ010068802.1:8725-20490 GCA_032361705.1 Panulirus versicolor
TGAGGAAGGCGAGCATGTGAAACCTGTGACATCAGTACCATGTGACACCCACTTGGTAGAAGCAGAAGCATCTTCAGGTTTTCTGTGACAGTTTTTGTTATACTGTATTTTATAAGGTAATAGGAAGCTATAATAGCTTCTTTATCAATTCTCTTAATTCTTTCTATATATAGGAAATACAAGAGCATTTAGATGAATCTGTTATGGTCTGGGCTACATGTCAGACCCACAAATGATAGTGCGACTTCATCCAGTTTAGGACATCATGATTATTTGTAGATTATAAATTGCCTGCTGGATTTGCATTTTCTTACCTGATTGTCATTCAGGTGATGATGTGGGTATCTGATTCAGCATCCATTCCCAAGACACTGGATTGTATGCCACTCAGTTGTGTAAAAGATATCAGTAAGCTGTATGGTATAGATCTAACTGTAGAAAGGAATAAAACTTAAAAGGACACTTCCAGACTCTCTCTAATTGGATGTGCACATGATTGAAATAGGTCCTGCTGGCACTCTCTTTGAAAGTTATTTGTCAAAAGTGTTTTGTTAAAATTTTCTGTGATACAAGCATTATTGAAAAAATCTTAAAAAAAAGTCTTATGTAGTATTACACAATGTTCTCCATGTAATTGTCTGTACAAGTGAGTGTTACACACATTATTTAGTACCATCTTCTTTTATGTTGCAGAGTCCAAAGGCAGCACTTCCTATTGGACTGTCTTGAATTTTCCTACCGTCTGAATTTTGCATTTTTATTAAGATGGAGTGAATTGCTGATACAGTACATAAAGGAGGCGAGCCTTTATTCATGACTCCCAAGCATATTTGGATAGACAACATCCAGCTTTCTAGTTTTGTAATGCTGTCAGGAAAAGGCCAAATAAACTAAAGTAATATGTCTGTAGTATTAATTACCTTCATGTTGATAAAGAATCGACTTGACACTGGTGAATGGATGTCTCAGTGCGGGTTTTTGGGAACACATGCTGGATACAATATGCATCAAAATCTTTTAAAAAGTCAAAAAATCCATTTTGGGGCCTTTGGTGTCCATTTTTGATTCCATAGTTGTGTTGTATGTTGTTCAGTGCACACCAGCATTTTATATGCATTATCTGACCCCTCCAAAAATGCCTTTAGTTTAGTTTGATCCCCCTACCCTCGCACCTCATACCAGTGATAAACGATTTATAGCAATAATTAAGCTGTTTTCAGCTGATCCACCCACCCTCACACCTCATACCAGTGATAAAGATTTATAGCAATAATTAAACTATGATGTTTAGATTCACTGTTTGTTGCCTGTTATACAATACAATGGACATTAAAGGACTTGGTAAGGCATATAAGGAAACAGACAAAAGATAGGAACATATTTATAATTATACACTAGAAGAAACTGGCATATTTAGATGGTAGGAGGAATGAATATCTTCTTGTTCAAGAAGAGTAGATTTTGCTGTGACTTGATACAAGTTTTCAAAAATTATAATAATTCACCATTATAAATCATGAAGATCTCTGAAAAACAAGAGAATATATTTAAAAGGAGAAGAAGAATAAAGCTAAAAAATGCAACACTGCAATGAGTAAAGGTTTCTTTGCAAGTAGATGCATTAAACAAAAGAATAAATTACTTTCAAATATGAATACAAAGACTAGAAAAATCTTATGTGAACTTCAGAAAAATATGTGCAATGGATATACACATTAATTTGCCTTTCTTATACCAGACACTTAAAGAACATGTTTTAACACAGCAGAGAATTGGATGGTGCAGTAAGAGTTTATGGTAGAATTTCTTTCATTCTGTCCTGTCAGATTTCATGCAAGCTTACATAATCAATGCTTGGTTTTTCTTCCCTACTTTTTCCTGCTGGGTTTCTAACTATTCTGTCCACATCAACTTAGGAATAGATATTTTTAAGTTTAAAACAGATAGCTTAGACATAATGCCAGTTGGCCCTCTAATGTCTGTTTTTGCCATGTGCTCACATAGCATCGTATCCTTGGAAAACATTTCTCTCCTAGAATATCTCTAAACAGTATGAAGAAAACAAATGCTGTATATCATCAGAACATATCTTCTAGATGAATTCCGGATATAGTCATCTGATAATAGTAGAAACAAGACTTTAAATTATAATATAGTGTGCTTTTAAAGTTTCTTTTGCAATAGCAAAATCTTAACTTTGTAAATACCTCAGACATTCTCACAGGACATACCCAGATTATCATTTCTATTAGAATTCAAGAAAGTTTAAGTACACATGAATATAATTTGACTTTGCCTTTTCCTGCCTCATTTAGACAGTATCAAGAAGACACAACTGAGCCTCAGAGGAAAACCCTGCTTTCATCTTCCTTTTGTTACTATCTAAGTATTTGATAATGCTGGAAGAGAGAATTTACAATACCTTACAAATATCCCTCTTTCGCTTCTCACAATACTCAGTAAATGAAAGGATAGTATTCTGTCTTCCTTATCCCAGGGGTATTCTGTGTATCCTTCAAGACGGACAGGATGTGTGAGAAGTTTGATTTTGGAAAGAACTTGGAGTTCTGAGAGGTAAAATCTAACTCTGAGTTTGGGACATAATCTGGGCTTGGAGAGAAGAATAGCTCTACCTATATTTATCTGTCTATACCTCTGAAGCCCATTCCCCTTAGGACCTTCCTCGAAGGCATGGCCACAACAACCACAACAAAAGTTTTCATAATTGGTGAATTTCAGTGTCTTCTAAGCATTTAATGCCTCACCCTTTCAAGCCATTGACAGAGAGCAACTCTTGCTCAGTGTTTTCCAAGGCCCCTACTGAATGTGTCTACCTAATGCACCCACCAACCACTATTATCTAACGTGTCTACCGAATGTTCCAACCTTCTACCTAATGCTCCCAGCTAATGCTTCCATCTACTGCTTCCTCACCACGGGTTATGAAGAATAAGTTGAGTGAGTTAACTGTTGTCAAGTGTTATGTTTGTGGACCGAATACCAGCAGTCCATGTGTGGGTGAGACAGAAAGAAAAGACAGCTACCTAAGTCAAAGGAGTGTAATTTGAGAACTACTGAAGTGCTGGCTCACTATGTAGCTATCACTGACCCTTCTGATACCCAGGTGGGTAGTACAGGTAATATACCTCCTAGGTCGGTGGCTGCCTACCAACTACTATTACTACTCATCATTAATTGCACCACTGAGTCAAAATATCCACAAACTAGAATTGCAACTCTTTATTTCCAAAATGTCTAGGTTCGAGAAGATCTGGCATTCAGAGCGTCTGGGGTTGGGAGAATATTTGTACTGTAGGGGGAGGGAGTTTTACACGTATGGGGCTCTATCTTTTGAACATTTTCCACTATCATACAACTAACTAAACTTATGCATGTTGTCCAGATTAACCATGTCTTCAGTCATTCTATTCCATTCATCCACCACTCCTATGCTATAAAATTTCTTCTTTACATCTTATTTCAACAAGTTCCTTACTTAATTTCATGTTATGTCCTTAGCTTTATCCCCACATCTATTGGAGAACTGTTCACCATCCACGTCAGTGATCAGACTTTTCTCTTCCAATAAGGGCAGACTTAAAGCTTTTAGTCTCTCCCTGTAACTTAACTATATTCTGGTAAGATCACTGTTGCCCTCCTCTGGACCTTCTCTTATTAGCTTTGTATACATTTCTTCTGGTGTGATGACCAAACTTGAGAAGCATATTCTAGTTGTGGCCATTTGTAGGGTATGAACAATTTGCTAAATAGTTCCTTATCCTTTACTATTCTCCTAATGTGGAATATAAGTGACAGGATTGGGACAACATTAACTTCCAAGTCCTTACACACACAATCCTGGAGTTTATTTCATGCTAGATAATAATCATTACTTGAAAAAACATTGGTATATCCTGAACTGCATTGGGATTATTCTACATCTCCAAACGGTTTTATCTTGAAGATTTAAGAATGCTGAGCACATACTTGTAATAGAATTATGCATGAGGCCTGGTCATGCATACTTGATATGCATAAAGTATGTGATACCTTGTTTATGTATACCCAGTAAAGTGGATGGAAGAGTGGTGATTGGGAGGGTGCTGTCGTGCTCGGAGGAGCTAACTGGGAAGGAGCATGAGAGGTGCTATGGATACATATGAGCACATGGAAAGTAACTAAATGCAGAGGGATTTTTACCCAAGTAAGGTAGGTGTTGACAGGAAGGTGAGTGGTTCCTGGTGAAGGGTGGTCTGCATCATGGATGTGTGAAATTACTGCATTACCATGGCTGTCTAATATGTTTAATGATGTTATGTGTGGGGGATGTTAATGTGAGGTGAATGAGTTCCTGTATGCAAAAAATAGATTCTTAGGCAGACTCAAGAAACATCCAGAAGATGGTGACATTTTGTGGGAGAAAATGAAAAAGGAGATATTTTAAAATACCCTAAATGTGAGCACAAGTAAGTTAATTGAGTGCAGCAAGGGGATGAGACTGGACAATTGAGTATGAGTTTAACCCAAGAGAACCTGGAAGTAGACATAGCAATGGATGGAACCTTGGAAGTTGAAGTAAGTCACAAGGTCAAAGAGGGTACTATATGTTCCTTGGTACTGTGTCCTATATTACAGGACCAGACAACGATACGCTTCTGCTGTATCAGCTCTGTGGATTCCACTCATCTTTCACCCTGTTTATGCACCAGTGATTCCTATAAACCTGCACCTGCCCATTGGCTTATCTTCCATATGCGTTTTAGTACAATATAGTATCACTCTGTTAACCATGTTTCTGTCTGAATCCCTCTTTCAGGCATCACTTTATGAAAGACTGTTATTGTTACACCCTAAAATAACACTGGCTAAATGTAAGAAATGCAAATATGGTTAATCACTGGAGGAACAATCTTTAAACCATTACTTGTCAACTTATAATTAGTTCCTTACAGTTAAGGAACAGTGTGCAAATTGAGCCAAATGTCTGTGTAATAAGAGACTTTTGTAAATTGATAGATCATCTCATGTATATGTTTGATGTACAGCATAGGTATTACATTAAACATTTGTAATGATCATTACAAAATCTGTTTCCCAACAGCCGGATGTGTTGCATGGTTGCCAAGATTATTTCTCTCTTTAAGAATTCCAAATGCCTAGAGGATATATTCGCACTCGTGGATTACAGCTTGCAATATAGGGTGGCTCCCGTACACTTTTAATCAGTTTAAGTAAAAGGCTTTCATCTTAATAACTCTTCAGCTTTCATTTTCCTGTCTCATTCCTCCCTCCGCAGTGATGTTCCTGCCTTCTCCCTATTCTACAGGTATCATTTCAGCCTTGCTTTTTTGCGCTCTGTCAGCGTTCCTGCCACTAACGCTTGGACCCGTAGGCGTGGCACCTTCCCTGCTGCTGCTTCCCATAGATTTTGTGTCGACACCAGCCAACCGAGGCTTGGCCATTATGATACCAAACTTCCCTCGAACAGGGAAGCTTTGGAATGCTCTTCCATATTTTCTAGTTTTCTCTTCCAAACAAACACAACCAGCAAGACACAGTACAGTGATAATTTCCTCGTTTTATTCATTATACACAAACGAATGGGAAAAAAAACTAGTTTTTATTAATTTTCGTAAGTTTTGTCATGTTAATAACAGACACTTAAAGAACTATAACTAACTTCAGTTTTCTTGAACACTATCTTTCAACCAAGAAGGGTTGTTTTTGCCCACACCGGCAGTTAATTAATAAAAAAAAAAAAGCAAGACGGGGGACGGGAGAGACTCGTCTAAACCTACACACGCAATCAGTTCATTAGATTGTAACTTCCGGGTGGTTATGACATTCTGGTACATAGATGCCTTCATACGGAATTCCCTTCATAAATAGAATGTAGTCAAATCACTTACTACAAAGCTTGCTGGAAAACAGAACCCTGGACTTCCAAACAGGTTTTAAGGAAGTTCGCGCTCTAGAGATGGCCTAAAAAGACGCTCACAGCCATCATTCTTGAAAATTCTATCAATTAATGTTGTTAATAGAGCATATCGTTGGCAATTACAGTGCAAGTCAAAAATCCCTGCAACACTTCATGAAACGTCAGGGGAAATGGTGTTCCTTGCGGCAAAAGGTTGAATTTTTACTTCAGCACAACATACGGGTGGAAAGCCTGTAAAACCTGGAAAGCTGTATATAATAAATATTTTTTTACTTTCCACTGAATTCGTTACGGCGTTAACGATGACAGAAATGTTTTATAAATAATCATGGGTGTTTCACACATGCCACTCGTGCATGTAGAAGTGATATGAGATTTTGCAGTTTGAACAAACTAAAACAAAAGATAAGTTCAACTTAATTGATGGCTCTTCGAAACGTCTCATAAAAAAAAATCTAATCCGGATTGCAAGTGTACTTAAAAACTCCACTGCGCATGTGCAGCCAAGAGACGCAGAAAAGTCACATTTCAAAAGCATATTGAAAGATTATTTTATCATTATCATTATTGTCATTATTATTATAAATCTTTATATAAATTTAGGAATATAAAAACGTTAAGATAATTATATTCTTTAAAGTTTCATTTACATACATATTTGCCAGACCGCACTTGTTCATGTGTGGGTAGCAGATGGAAAAGTGACTGTGCGAAGAGTGTTAAAAGATTAGTTTTGGTAATTATAAGATCACAGTTGTCTAGTTATGATACATGAAAATAAGGGACGAACACTGATGTACGCTTGGCTGTAATTTTGCTGATTAGTGATTCGCATTAAATCAGAAGAACCTAAATGAACTGCAAGTCCACCTGCAACGATAGATCACAGTCCGAAGCCGAGTGCGTGTTATCTGTAGTGTGACTTAAGCGTATTAGAAGAAACTGAATCTTGACTATTTAAGCGTATTAGAAGAAACTGAATCTTTGTCTCACAGCACTACTGATTGTGGAAGCATATTTGTTCTAATAACCTCAGCCAAGATTATTTGCCTGTGTTATTTGTAAGTAAATATGGTAAAATTGTTTCTTATTGTTCAAACTGTGGTGAGAAGTCTTGTTTTAGTTCAACATCGAAACTAGCTTTGGGAAATAGTAACTTAACGGAACTTGATTAGTATAATCTGTTGTGATTATAGAAACATTTGTAGGGCAGGATTTGGAGCATTACACAATATACCTTTTTACTGAATGAGAAAAGTTTTCAGAGTGGACCTTCGTGTTTTGTTTGAAATAGTGATTAAAGTGATACCAGTTGAGTAGATATCAAGTTTGTTTTTACCTGTGGCGCCTCCTCCAGCAGTGTGGAGTAAAAGCTCTCCATTCTCTGCCAACTGTTCAGATTGTAGGGAAGTAATTGCTACCACTTTTTTCAAAATCTTTCAGCTAGAGAAGCTGGGACAAATGACATACTAAAGTGATCTGCAGGTGTCTTTGCTAATAATCTTGTGGAGAAATGATGTTCCTCTACTGTCGCTGATTCGGATTCTGTAGAGCATTATTTTGTTTTGCATATAGATCTACCAAAGTAAATTACTTTGTCTGGTGTACCTCACATAATGATTTAGATTATGCTCCTGTTCAGACCACTTCTACTGAGTGACAGTTCACAGATAGATGCTTCCTCTGTATCTACTGAGTAACAGTTCACAGATAGATGCTTCCTCTTTATCCATATAGTATATTTATGGTGATCTTAAACTAAATGTTTACCTTATTATGATATGTAAGCGATATGGGGGGGGGGGGGTTATTTGAAAAATGTCAGGTAAATTAATGTTAAAGTAGGTGAAACATTTAGAAATCAATAGAACCTATGTCAACCTTATCAAACTTCATCCCGAAACTGAAATTTATTTAAATTTTTATTTGTTAGTCTTATGTTATTGAGACATCATAGGATTGCAGAGTTGTGCCAGTTGCCAAAAATATATATGATATTGTGGCTGTTAGCTTTGCCACCCACCCTTCCCACAAACTGATTTTATTCATTTACAGCATCACATTAAATTAATACTGGAATATTTGTACAGGTACACTACCGATTTTTTGGCACTCTTGGTTCCAAAGCCTTACCTGATTAACCATTTTGCTGGACCAACCATGGTCACGTAATACTAGTTCATCAACACTAATTTAACCCTCTAATTATACATCTCCCATGTGTCTGAAGTATACCATGGACTGCTAGAAATTTAGATTAAACAAATATTAAGTGTTTGAACACCCTATGATGGTAAGTCTGTCCTTAGATTGTTTGAATCCTGTGGGGTTTTCTTTGTCTTCTGTTGTCAGTGTTTACCTAGGTGTGCATTGCCAGAATAATGCAATTTTGTCTGCATTATACACCTGTTCAGGACTGAGGTGCTCGTCAGCTATGAGTTTCACAAATTTGTCCACATACTTGACTGCTCCTTTGTGTTTTACAGACTGCTTTTCTCCACACACTTTATTCATGGAAATTCCATGATGCTTCTTTAATTTTTGAAGTCATTTTTCACTATAGATACGCTCATGTTGTAATTTAGGTTCTTTATGGAACAACTTAGCCTGGTCCATTATCATCCTACCTGACAAGTCCACTCCATCACTCCGATGCTGTCGAGACCATTCCATCCTCACTTGATCATGCTCAATACTTTTACCAGCTTTCATAGTTTTTCTCATCGTCATTTGCTTCTTGGAATCACTGTCTGCATAGAATTTCAATATTTTCTCCCTTTGCTTCTTTATATCATAAACAGTTGATGAACCGATACTGTGGATGTCAGACAGCTTATGCACTGAAACACCACGGTCCATTTTTTTTCCACAGTTCTACTTTATCTTGAATTGATTTGGACTAGTGTTTACATTTGACACTATGATTGTCGCTAATATATCTTAGAAGCCATAACTACAGTTAAATCTAAGCAAAATAAGCTAAGAATCTCACAAAATTGTGTATCGCCACCAACGAGTGCAGTGTAAAGAATGTAAATAAACGTGTCCTACATACAATGCCATCTGTGGCCGCCCAATAAACTAGTCTGGTGGCCGCGGTAATTTCAAGTTCTCTCACGTAATTTTGTCCAGACTAAAGGAGATGCCAGAAAATCAGTAGTGTACCTGTACAGTCTTTGCAATGCTACAAAAAAATTGACATCTTTGATGTACTGTCATGACTGTAAATTTCTAAGCATGAAAAACTACCTTTAGAGCAGTGTCCTACAAGCTTCAAAAGAATCTCTAGAATACCCAAAGGTAAGAAACCTCTTAATACCCTGCCTTCTAATGAGATAAATGTGTCTCATCCCTTGCTAACTACCTATTTGATGATAGCTGCTTAATGCTTAGCCAAAGTCTACCCCCACTGTCCAATCAACAGTCTCCATTAAGCAATAATATCATCATAAATCTATGTACCATAAATCATCAAGATACATTTTCTCTGTTGACTGGGTATTGTTAAAATAATGTACCACCCTCCATAACATTTTCGTGGTTACTTACAAAGTGGTTAAATAAACTATGTGACTAATATATGGCAGCATGGCATACCTTAAAAAGTGTTGTTATATCAATTACCCACATAGATATGCCATTATTGTATAGATTTTTTTCAATACTTATTTCCCCAACCATCATCATAATAAATTGTATCTATCTCAAGAAGCATATATCCACTGCATATCAATAGTACAAGTTTCATGGTAATCTAGGGACCTCTCAATTTAAGCAGCTGCCAACTCTTGAAAATGTCTGCATAAATCAAGTAATGTAAGAAATGGATATCATGAGGATTCATAATCAATAAGACACTAATGGATATCATACCAGAAAATATGAAATACTATGATGTACATAATGTAATATGAATTCTTTTCATAAAAACAGAAAATAACAAATTTATTCCCAACTCTTACATTTACAGCTGTTCCTGAGTTGCTTACTAATGTTGAAGAAGAGGGAGGAGGTGAGTGGAAGAGTTACCGGGTAGGGGATCTTCTTGGTCAGATGATGAATTGTGGAAGGCAGTGGCAATGGTTGAGTGACTTCAGCTATCATGTCACTAGATGTTGATGGCTGGTCCTCTTTTAGAGTGTACTTTATCTTTAAATAGAAATCCTGTATTGTGTTTTGCCTTGATTGTCTTCTCACAGTGGATTTCTTTTGAACACCTGATGTCACCTTGGACATTTCAGGGCCAGCCTTCAAATCCATTCTGTGTTTGGGTAATCTTCATCAAATATGGTACGAGCAAGATCAATTTAGTGAAGTGCTTCAGATAACCTCCTGCCAGTGATGAGAGAATATACACCCTCGACCTCCCCTACTTAAGCTACCACCTCCACATGGTGTTCCTTCTCTAACTGAAGAATCTTCAATCATTGTAGAGGATGTTGTAAAAATATGAGAGGAACTGAATTGTTAGTTCAAAATTTTTTCACATTGGAAGACACTATAGCCCCAAAGCAATTGAGAAAATAGGGAGGATGATTTAGAAATTTTTGAGATATCTAGAAAAGATATTAACAAAATATCAAAACTTGAATCATGTAAGGCTCATGGTCCGAATGAAATTTCATCAATATGCTAAGAAGTATCCAGATATGCTTGACAAACCGTTTGAAGTACTGCTCAGGATGTCATTGGAGAGGGGCACAGTGATAAAGGAATGGAAAAGGGGCAACCATCATACATACATAAATATATATATGAATCATCTATTATTATAATGTTATCATACTTAGTCACTGTCTCCTGCGTTAGCGAGGTAGTGCAAGGAAACAGACGAAAGAATGACTCAACCCACCCACATACACATGTATATACATAAACGCCCACACACGCACATATACATACCTATACATTTCAACACTGGGGTGAAGAGAATAGTGAGAGTGAGTGAGTTTGGAAAGGAGACTTGTGTGAAGAAGTACCAGAAGATATTGAGTATAGAATGGAAAAAGGTGAGAGCAAATGACGTACGGGGAATGGGGATGGAATAGGATGTATTTAGGGAAGCAGTGATGGCTTTCACAAAAGATACCTGTGGCATGAGAAAAGTGGGAGGTGGGCAGATTAAAAAAGCATAGTGAGCAGTGGGATGAAGAAGTAAGATTGATATTGAAAGAGAAGGGAGAGGCATTTGGACGATTTTTCCAGGGAAATAGTGCAAATGACTGGAATATGTATAAAAGAAAGAGGCAAGAGGTCAACAGAAAGGTTGGGGTGAGAGTATCATTAAATTTTGGGGTGAATGAAAAAGGTATTTGGGAAGGAGGTAAATATAAATCTTAAGACAAAAGAACAAATGGGAACATTGTTGAAGGGGGCAAATGGGGAGGTAATAACAAGTATTCATGAAGTGAGAGGGAGATGGAGTGACTATTTTCAAAGTTTGTTAAATGTGTTTGATGATAGAGTGGCAGGTATAAGGTGTTTTGGTCAGGTGGTGTGCAAAGTGAGAGGGTCAGAGAGAATGATTTGATAAACAGAGAAGAGGGAGTGAAAGCTTTGCAGAAGATGAAAACTGGCAAATGGAGGGTTTGGATGGTATTGCAGTGGAATTTATTAAAAAAGGAGATTACTGTGTTCTTCACTGGTTGGTGAGGATATTCAATGCATGTATGGTTCATAGTCAAGTTCCTGAGAATTGGCGGAATGCATGCATAGTGCCTTGTACAAAGGCAAAGGGGATAAAGGTGAGAGTTCAAATTACAGAGGTATAAGTTTGTTGAGTATTCCTGGGAAATTATATGGGAGGGTATTGATTGAGAGGGTGAAG
>JAUUDZ010068814.1:0-10097 GCA_032361705.1 Panulirus versicolor
GTCTTGAAAGCTAAAAAAAATGGTTCGATGCAAGACGCACGTATACATGGTATACATGGCAACAGACGCACGTATACATGGTATACATGGCAACAGAAATATGGCTCGGCTTCACAATCCACATATGCTGGTATTACTATCTTCACCTCTTCCAAGACTCTTTTAGAAGTTAACGGTCTGAATCTGCTTTATTTTCCGCTGTGCAGGCCTTTGTCCAACCATAACCCTTCTAATTTTTTCCCCTCTCTGGATATATTCTTTCCATTGAATTCATTTTTTGCGATCCTTGTCCTAAATCTTTCCTCGCTGGTCCGCCACCCGATCTTTATATCCCAGCCACACATTCCAGCTCACGTTTTGCTCCCCTTTTAGCCTAAGTCTCCACCTCCTCCTTCCCCGCTCGGCTGTCTTTTCCAGCCTCCCAACACTCGTGTGGCTCCCAGCTCCCTCCCTGCCTGTTGTTTGTCAGTGCACCTGCAGCACCTATCCTAAGCCTTTATTTCACAGGCTTTCCTGTCCTATCCTACCCATTCTTCTTAGCCTTCCCTCGCCTTGCCTCCCATCCTCAACGACCTCCTGTCCCCTAAACCAGCAGGGGTTCCTCTCCCACCTAGCCCCATACTCCCCTGTGGTGAACGATTACCTGAACTCCGGTCCAGAGATGTGATTGCGACGCCACCCTCCCTGGAAACGTCGAGCCTTCGACACACGACACCCACCGGTCACCAGACCTTTCCTGGAACGTCGAGGTGATTGACTCTAAACATCGAGGGTGTACCCTACTCCACCTAGGATCGAATCCCGTACTTGGAAAATCTCTTTCAGAAAAAACGTTCGTAATATGATCTGAGAGATTTCCAGCTGACATGAAGGATGGGGAAGATAACATAGAAGATCATATGAATATATTTGACTTTATACTTTCACTCGAGAATCAGTCAGCATCTTGTTTGTCGTCCCCGTCGTCGCTGATGCCCCAATTATGGCGACGTAGAGCCACACGCAATTCCTCAGGGGAGAAAATAGTGGTATATTTTTTCCTCTAGAACCGCCGCCAGTGTGACCGTGAGATCACAGTCGACGCCCAGGTGGGCCCACTGCTAACAAACAACCTAACTAATTCGTTAACCTTTATTTCCACTGCACTTTCCACCAGTCGTTGTATCAGCCAGCGCCCTTGCTCTTGTCATAACTTGTGTTACATCTGCTCTGTATTTACATATCATCCATTACGTCTTGCTCATATAACATCTGTCACTCTTCCAACATGGGTTCTTAACCTTACTCCTCAGCAACATGAGGCAGTTCAATCATGCAGAGATTTTCACGGCAAAAGGTCACAGGCTTTTATAATGGAAAACAATATTCAGCCGCACAACCTTCATGTAGGAAATTGCAATTTCATACTTATGTAGCAGCAGAGCACGATAATTTATTTCACATCCCATAAAAAGAAACGTTAATCTGTCACAGTCTCTATCATAAAATACACGAGCGCGCGTCATAACCAATACAGTGTATTCTGCAATTCTGTGTCACAACAAATTCAGTGAAATATGCTGGTCTGTGCCACACCGCGTAAACAACCGCTAAGAAATGTGAGCAACACTGTAACATTGCTTTTCACTCTACGGTATTAGAGTGAATGTCTTTAACGACATTCACGTGCAGCCACGAATGATACAGTTGAACCTTCGGTCCTTCTTTACACTAAGTCCCGTGTTCCAGGAAGAGTTCCAGCCAACCCTTGAAGGACTGCTAATATAACGTCATACGAAGAAAACAGAATCCCTTCCCGGAAATCATCGTCCAATTAGCTTGACGTCCGCACTTGGTAAACTTTTGGATACTTGCAAGATCCCTATAAAAATGTTTGTTCATGTTAGATGGACGCCACCTGTGGGAAATAACTTTGGGCGAGTAAAACCTGTGGGAATAGCCACAGCCTTTGTGATCCAGGATCCATTACCCGGAATGAACTTTAATAAAGAGTTATACAACAGAACGTTCATCAAATTTGTCGCAAGGACACATAAGAAATGAGAGAGAGGACAAATAGGCGAGAGAGAAAAGTATTCTGGTAAAAGATTGGATAAAATCCTTCTTTAAAGTATCTATCTTGTCTTTTTCTTTCAGTTACCCCGAGGAAAATACATTCTAAGGATTGTTAAGTATATGTATCAAGACTTTAAAGACCTGCACTCAAGTTCTTATGTCTAATACGGAGTCTGGTATCAAGAGCTGAACTCTTGATGACCACAGAATGCAATACAATGGTTATTAATTGCAACCACATCATTACAATGCAACAACCATTATATATACGGTTACCAAAAAGGTTAAATGCTCCGCAACAATTTCAGGTATATAATAAATACCTCTGCCTTATCTAGATACATGTATATCTACACGTGTGTAGATATTCATGTTTTCAATCTATTTTCTAATTCATAAGGATCTCCGTCTAAAAGGCAATCTAGTACATATGGACATAAGTATTATACATATACCAGGAATATAACAATCCTCATGTTAATAATGATGCTGTGTGTCTGCCCAGTTTTGTAAAAAAAAAAATATTAACCGACCTCAATCCGTCATGATAATGTCAAAGGTCGGTGTGCAACGTGGCTGTTGTGATGGGGGTGGTGTAGTGATGGTGTCTTGATAGTGAAGACGAGGGTATAGCTGGGGGTGTAGTAATGATATCCTTTACAGCGAAGACGAGGGTGTAGTGAATCTTGCTCGGTGGCGATAAGGATATTGTAAAATTGAGGGTGTGGTGAAGGAGAACATATGAATTAAAATGATCCACGCTAGATTTAAGGTCTGCCCTCATATTGGCTTAAGTGAAAATCAAGGGTATTTTGAAGTCGAGGCTGTGGGTGAAGACGGGTATAATGAACACAAAAATATCCAAGCTAAATCACAGGCCGGTCCTAGGCCAACCTTAAACCTAGTTTAGTGATGTAGTTAAGATAAGATGTTGTTAAGGTTAGGGAGGGGCAGTGAAGACGAGGGTATGGTAAAGAATGGAAGTTTGTGAAGATAAGGGTGTACTGAATATGTAAACATGTGAAGATAAGAATGTAGTGAAGAAAGCCATTTCATTTTTCTATCTGACCCCAAAATGATCCTAGTTAAGTTTAAGGCCGGCCACAGGTAAGCTGAAGAGGCTAGTAAATGTATACTGAGGAGGCTGAAGATCAAACCCACTGACCACCTGCAAATCGAGTAATGTTAATGATAGAAAAGTTGATGTAAACATCTTAGGTGTCCTAATCACAACACGGGAAGGCTACATAACTCATTCATACATTACGTCATTACGACTACGATAAACCTTATAAATGAATGATAACGAGGAAAAATATGGGATAAGGCTTCTAACTCTTATCTGATAAGTTTCATTCAACAGCAAATGATAAACTGGATGAGTAGATATGTGGCCTCCTTACCACAAGATGGGATACCTACGGTATTTGTACGCATTTCAAGTCAGTGGTACTTGGCACCTCTGTACACACACCTGATAAGCCACGTGAAACTGCGAATGGAGTACTGATAACGGTGAAAGCGAAAAGGTGCTACTGTGGTCTGCCCGTCACACAACAGTACAGGATATTGCTCTTTACCTTCTGTGGTTCAGCAGAATTCATACTGCAACGCCTTCTCAGTTTTACTACCGATGTGTAAAACTGCTCTCAGCGACATCCAAAAAATTAATTTATCTGTTGTGAACCCAATTTAAAATTTATTTGTTTATTTCCCAAGTTTCGCTTGCGAATTTTGACATCTTACAGCGCAGACCATTGTCAATGTCGTTAATGTACTCGAGAAAGAAAACTGGACCATGACAAATGCCTGTGGACCAAACACTTGGTCAACCTCTCCCAGCGACGAACCGAACGCCCTCATAACCCGGAATCTTTACAACCTCATCAGTAAACATGGGGAAGGCCCGAGTTATAATTTGTTTCCACTCTTGTCCTTCACCTGCCATCTGATATCGTCTCAGCCATAATTCTTTACGTAAATCATGGGTCATCTAAGAGCAATAACTCTTGCCCACCGTGCGTCGAATTGTGTTCCATCACACAGTGTTGTGGTAAATAAGAAAGTCGACGAGATTGTAATAGAACTGAATGGTCTTTCCTCACAAACTGAGGACACAGACCCTTCCGTCAGTCTGAACGAGTGTCGTATGTCACTGTGAACCATCAGATGAGACTTATGACCGCAATGACCATTAGGAGCATGTGGCTGTAAACAAGCAGCAGCATACGTTTCCAGCACCAGACCAAACCAGACGAGGGAACATACGCTGCTCCTTAAGACTCTTGTGTTTTGAGTTTGTAAAATTATGGGTTTCTAGAATTATCCTATCCTGGAAAACAAACGTAGTTCCTTAAGATTCTTGTATTCTAAGATGGTCAAATTATCCCGTCCTAGTAAATGAAATCTTATGTGAATCATATGATGAAGTGTGGACATCTGCGTTTCACTTTCTTACTTTCTGCACGAAAGACGAGGCTGTGTATGAATGATACGAGAGGATGTATGGATGTGCATGGAGTTAATGCCAGTAATCACAGAAAATCCCACATTTACAAGAATAACTCACGGCGTTCAATGCCATATACTTTGCCCTCCTAACTCGCGTGGAACAGGTGTCGAGAAGGGGCTGTAAAGTGTTGTATAGCGTAGGACACTTAGGTGTTTAGGGTCTTCAGTATCATGTATCTTGGGCATGTGGGGGTCTTGTGATATGTTGAATCGATGTTTATGATGTTGGAGAGATGCATATCGTCCGAGATGCAAACGAGATGGAGCAACCAGTGTTGGCCTGGGAAGTGTAGTTTCGTATGGGTCTCCCACTAGTGGAGCGGTGTTTAGTAGGAATGGGTTGAGGAGAAAGTGGAGGTTCCGAGGCGCTTACTAGCACCATTTCACCGTGATATGTTTCGTCAGTGTGGTGTTAGTAGGGGTTGAGTGATCTGTGAATATAGGTTGCTGGAGTGTGAAGCACAGGGGAGGCTTTAACCTGCAACGTAGGCTTTAACCTGCAACGTACCGGTTTGCGATGTAGGGGTCAGCAGCTCTAGTGAAAAAGCAAGGTGCCAAGTATGTTGACGTAGCGTAAGGCTAACGACCCGTTCCTGCTCAATTGACGTAAGTGCCCGTCAGTACTTGCCCACACAACCAGCTTGGTAACTAGGGTAAACGAAACGATAGCCGACAGACGAGCTCAAGGACTGATACAAATTTAAACTCAACTTTGGGTGAAAAAAAATATTCGGAAGGGTTTTCTCTGATTCTGAAACACTTCTTCATATGGTAGCCTAAATGAAATCACCTTGTCAACAACCGCTGAATACATCATTATATATGAACTGCTCAGAAATTAAAACAAGCTTGTCAGATAGTTGAACGTTATACCTATTGTCTGTTATATTTTCTTAAATATAAGATCTTCTAAACGCGGCAACTGAAACTCGAAGATTATATTTCTACAATGCTGTCCTAGCTTCTCCATATTTAGGTATCTTTATGATCAATTTAGGTTCTAATATGGATAAGGGCCTTTGTCCATCACCGAAGCCTTCAACATTAAAAAAAAAAAGGGAAATGTTGAATAAAAAGCAGAAATGTTGACAGTGACTGTAAAATTCGAGGATACGTAAGAATCGCTTTCCAGCAGCAAACAGACCAGATAAACAGACAATGTGAAAACTATATGATCCAAAGAAGTGGTGTTATATGTTCCAGAACGAAGACACCAAAGTTTGTGGGTCAGTGGGTCCTCTTGGGAAAGTAACTGCTGTCGATACTTAAATGAAAAGAACCATTTTAGCTTGAACATTATTGATTTACGGTAGACCACCAACTCGGAGGTCTAATACGTCTTAAAAGCTAAAAGCAAACTATCTTAACGCTGTTCCTCCTACCGTCGTAAATTCTGCTGGTGGAGGTCAGAGACCCATAACAGGACTCTTGCTATTTCTAACGTAGGCCAAAGATCTTGTCTATTTATATGAACAAAACCGAGTTAGTCTACCTGTCAATGATCTCACCTCCAGCCTTCAACATCCATTGAAGACGTCAACTAAGAGGACCTTTTTCACTTGCAGATTGTCATGTAGCGTAGGTACAAAAAGAAGTCGTCATTCACAGTATTCCGCAAGGAGTAGGACTGTTTAAGTATTACTAAAATTGTCCTTGACAGGCACCTATTACCACCAGTTACTAACACCAGATTTCTGACTTTACCCACCTAATCGTCACTAACACTCGGAGTATCCCTCAGGTGGTATACTGAGGTATACCGCATCACACTTGCAACCTTCTGAAAGACCAAGCAAGTTCCTTCATGGATGACCCGCTAATTCACCAAAGCTTAATCAATTTGGTGGAGCCGCCAAGACTCTACCACACACTTATCTTGTGCCCAGCCAAGTGAGTAATGGAATCAATCTCGTTTCTGATCCCTTTTACACTCGACCCTTCTCTAGACGATGAAATTTTCTTAAACCTTTAAGATTATTCACTCATGGACTCTAGACCAAAATAGTGTACTGCTCTCCAGAATCAAACAGACAAGATAAAGTATGTGAAAACTACAAGATCCAAACAAGTGTTATCTGTTCGAGAACGAAGCTGCTAAAGTTTATGGGTCAGTGGGCCCCATGCGGAAAGTAACTGCTGTCGATACTTAAAACTAAATGCATGATTTTAGACGCTGGAAACTTACGACAAACAGCAAAACGAATTCTAGTTAACAGTTTGCCCTTATCTGATTCTAGTCCAATTCTTTTTAACCCGATATTAACATTGCGTTCAACCGTTCGTGCGTAAACGTTGCTTGCAACTTGCACGAACAATTACCATAACCCACTAATTGGTTTGAGAACTGTACTGCAAACATTTCTGTTGCCCTCAGAGCCAGACAAACATACACAGGCAAATTACTGTCTTCAAAGCCTGAGGAGAGACTTCTCCAACAAGCGATTGTCCTGTTTCTCGGACTGAGTATCCCTCAAGTGGTATACTGAGGTAAACTGCATCACATCTACAATCTTCTCCCAGTCCCTTTATGCATGACCCGCTGTTTACCAACGCTTGATCAATATGGAGGATCAGCCAAGAAACTGATCTTATGCCCAGCCGAGTGAGTAATGGAATCTATCTCATTATGTTTCTCATCTGTTTACACTCGTCCCTTATCCAAACAATGGAATTTCCTTATACAAACTTGCCAGATTATTCACTGGATAACGAACGACTGTTGAATCTCCAAGACCCTTCAACGTGCCCTTGGACCCGGGATCTAAATAGTGTATTGTATATTTGTATCTACGTGTCAGGACGCTGACTTGATGGCCTGTGAAACTCATTATCACCTTGCCCTTAGCCAAGCATCAAAGGAAACCAACCGGCCAGTTACAAACTATTAACCATCCAGTTGATCTCGCCCGGGGCCAGTCAATCTCGTCTGGCCCAGTCAACTATCAAGCTTCACTAGCGATCCCATATCAAACCACAAACCGAATATCCAGCTAAACCCTTCTGATACCACAATAGGATCTAATCCTAACCCATGCGTAATACCTTCACGTGTAGGTATTATCTCTGATGCTCATTTGAGGAGTCAAATACATTAAGAAAACATCAATTACATGTCATACATGTTCTACACTCTACACTCAACCGTAGCATAATTTGCTCGAACCTGGGTGGTTTTGCATACATATTAGAATACATGAAATGAAAAAAGAATTCTCAGTCCCTTCTAAATTATGCACTCAATCTCTATAGCTTTTCGGTGCATCGATAATAATAGATTGGCTTGGCATTTTACTAGCTCATGCATTATATTAATACTGGATGGGGCAAGTTAGACCAGACGTAGGGATGAAAATGAGCTTTAATACTTCATAAGAAAGGATTAGATATTTCTTTTTTTCATTCCACACTTAAGGAGAGAACGGGTTTTCGCCTCTTTACAAACGAAGGTGTTGAAGAGCGAATCTGACTCAGCAAAACTGAGAAAGCCGATAGGCTGCACACTCATCAACGACGGAATATTGGGATTCAATATCTCCCGACCGGATAGCAGATGGCTTTGACACACACACTGGCAGGAAAGGGAACTAGATACCCTCCATCTACAACTGGGATCTGAAACTTCCCACACAGATGAGAAGGAGCGTAACTGTATATCTCATACGGAGAGAAAATTGAGATCCCGATAGTTTACAAAGGAGGGTCGCTTTCCACACCCCACACATCTGAGGGGGAAATGGGACTAAACACCCAACGGTTGGGATAAAGTAAAAGGATTTGGCGGCACCCCTACAACTAGGGAGGCGGCGGCGCCCCGCTCAAAGACCCCACAACAAAGGAACGTAACCGGGAAGACCACGACCTTCGACTTGACGCAAAAGGGAAAACAAGTACAGTCGGCTCCACGTGCGTTGTTACCCAATACCAAAGCGTCGTTTGCTAGTGTGGCAACGTCGCAATTACTCGTTAACCAAGGAGCCGATGGTTAGTGTGTTTTCATAATTACTCGTTTCAGTCTGCACGAACATGGAAAGGAATGATCCTCAAAAGAAGTAATACATATGTGTGTTCCTGCAACGTACAAACATTTCAATAAATAACAATAAGTCTCTTACGAGTGCGAGAGGAAAGGAGGAAAAATGAGAGAATGGTAGTTCAACACATCAACCAATCCGTTGTCGAACTTAACGACACAACCCTGCCTCACTTCCTTACTTGCACCTCACCACAGCAGATGGGACATCAACAAAGTGCGTGACGTGGAAACATTGTTATCTTGGACGAGTCTGTCCATACGATGGCAGCCATAGCTTGAGATCTACGAGTATTGAAAAATATAATAAAGTTCGACACTGGTGTAGAGGAGAGAGTCAGGCAGAGACTAATATACACAGGATATACAGTTACATTTGATTACGAATAAAACACAATAATACGACTATGTACGTTGGATTTAATATTTATTAGAAAATATCAGATTTCAATATTATTTCTAAATAAATATTTAATACAATAGTATGACTATCATTTGTTAGTATCTCTCGATAATCATAAATCACAAATGTTGTTCGGCAGGTCAAATAACACGGGGAGGGGGGGGGGTGTTGTCTGATTCCGCGTGGTGAACAGCCAGTTGGTCGTTTGATGCTCCACCCATTACTACGTACAATCACCTCTCGCAGTTGGTCAATCACCTCTCCCACGACCTAACGATGGTTCCCCATACGTTCTCGATGAGGCTGTCGCACCCCCTCACCAGGCCACACCAGTTGTTACAGGTCGGGTTGTTCGTCTAACCACCTTCGGACGACTCTGGAATGAGAGGGATTATCCTGCAATAGCAGTGTAAAAAAATTAGGAATGAATAAATAAAGGAATTACATTTGTATAGTCAAAATCAGAGGAATCCACAGAAAGATTACCTTACGAGGCCTTCATATACGTGTTGGTGAGCGACCTGGCGTGTGGCATTACGATGGCTGTCTTCTACCTTCTAAATACCTGGTGTCCCGCGATGTATCCCTGCCTCGCATAGCCGCCTCCTCCTCACGTATCCCTGCCTCGCGAAGCCGCCTCCACCTCCTCACGTATCCCTGCCTCGCGAAGCCTCCTCCGCCTCACACCTCCCGGAGAAATGTCTACGTGAAGCCGTTCTCTGATGGCGACTGCAGAATCTGTCTGCGAAGTTCCATCATCCGCAGGGGGTCAACCTAGATTTCCACTCTCCTCCCATCTTCTAACACCAGCGTCGCACTCCAGTAGGTTCTGGTATTCCTACCTCTCTTGCCATATCTGGAATCGTATGGCCAGACTCTTACCAGGTCAACGAATCCTGCCCGTAACGCCAATTGCCGTTACTGATGACGCGTCTGTTGTGGTGTGGCGGGACGAAGGTACTACTACTGAGGCAGGATCATGGGAGCAACTCCGACAACAGTTCGGTTGAAGCGTCGAACAGCCTCTCTCTCTCTCTCTCTCTCTCTCTCTCTCTCTCTCTCTCTCTCTATCTATCTATCTATCTATCTATCTATCTA